>JAPZOX010000629.1:0-29442 GCA_037952655.1 Hymenoscyphus sp. LP001
CAAGGGCTGTTCCGAAAGTAGAGCTTCTCTTTAAACTATCTCTTGTAAATTAGCTTACTCGTTTACTATCCCTGTAGCCTAGGGCACCCCCCTAGCGTCATTTGCCCTCTTTTGGGACACTTTTAGGATTTAGCCCACGCGAGCTATTCTCCGCTTGACGTTAAATAGAAATAAATAAATAAATAAATAATGAATCTTAGGATTGTAAAAATTAAAATCACCATTCTCATCTGCTTCCTACAAGCCCTTTTACGTCCTGAAACCCCTCCTCGATATTCCTTAATATGGACAAGAATCCTGGTTTTGAGGAATGACTCTCGCTTGTGAAAATAATCTTGTGTGGCGTATCTTCCAGCAAGCGTTGAGGCTAAATATTAAATTAGCATACTCTCTGGATCGTGATTTGATGTTCATAATCAAGGGCTGTCACATATTTGGAGGGTGTTGGAGATGAAGTGCTGAACAATTCTTTTTCAGAGGCGGATGTTGAGAAAGTAAAGAGAATGTATTTTGCACCATATTTCAAGTGGTTCCAGACTTTTGGTTAAGTGGTACATGGGCTATGGGAGTTAGTTTTATAAGATATCTAGTCGCTTGATGTTGTAATTGAGATGGTTTTGGAAGCGCGGGGCAGGACTTAGAAGAAAATTTTCTACGTCCAAATTCACTTCGTCTCGCTTAAAGTTGCCCCACATCAACTACCGCCAAAAATCAGCTTTTGAAATTCTTTTGGTATACAGGCTCTAATCTGGAAACTTACCCATCAAGTAACTTGTTCTTTTTCTTGCAAGAAGTCTTGTTTGAGGATTTCAATTGATATTATTTGTGGCCCGAAGATTTTGTTATTTGTAGAGTAAGTGGGTCCATGGGTTTTATAGGCAGTCTCGCGTCTGGAAGTGCTGCTAGCCATTTCAGCCACTTCAATTTCGGTCACAGTATTAGTATTGAAGTAGCACAGTATTATCAAGCGTCGCAGTACGGCATATCGTTCCAGTTACGATACATATGGTATGGATATGTAAGTAAGTAGCTTGCTTCGCTCAGGGGCCGAAGCGTATTTACTTGAGGAGATTGTGCAAAATTGATGTTTGCAAACTTGGGTATCGACGCGCTCTATCGCCAGAACGATGATCTATATGGACATAATCCCCTAGGAGTGCGCTCTACCAAAGTCCAACGTGATATTTCAAAATATCTGCTGATATCTGTGGCTCGCTGGCTGCTGCATCGGCACCCCAATCAGCACCTAAGCAATAGATGCTTAGAGAGAGGCTCCAATCCTAAGAATTCAAGTTGGTTGACCTTGATTTATCACATCTCAAATCGGCATCCAAGTCACGAAGAATAGTGATAGAGACACAGAAATCTAGAACATGCCTCTGTAGTCAACTTGATAACTGGGATCAAGACATATTAAGAAGACTGATGGCCTACAGGTACAGTGTGTTCTCAGAGCGACTTTGAAAATTAAAGCAGCAATGTGGCCAGCACACAAGAAGCTGCCGCTTTTAATTGTGAACTTCATTGGGGGTACAACCCCACAGCTCCACTTTTCAAAAACCACATGAAGTAACGAAATAAAGAAAGCATTTTCATAAACAGTTTATGACATGCGTTTGGCTTCCTAGCATAGCGGTCTCAGGTCAGTACGAAAACTCGGAACTTCCAAAGTCGACCTCCCTGGAAACAAACAATTGAAATATCTTTAAAGCTAACTTCATATTTTTTTTTTGGGGTGGTTTTTGGGGATATATATATTTTTATCTCTTTTAGCCAATTCGCGACGCGACAACGAATGCAACGCGTCAAGCAACCCTTGCCACCTCATCAGCCCTCACAACCGATTCATCACTCATATTTCCTTTGTGCTCCTGTTATTTTTCTTCAAGGGTGCTGCCCAAGGTTTGACATGGCGGCATCTTGCGGGCTCGCAAAGCAGTTATCACTTCAGGATTGATAGCCTTGCTTGTCTCGTGGTTAGAAAAGATGACTATACCGCCGTCGTTGGACCCAGGAAGGAAAAAATCTTTCATTTCAAAGCGATAAGATGAAAACTTCGGAAGAATAAGCTATCGTCACACTTCAAAATCGCTGATTTTCTTCTCAAATCCGAAATATCTCTCTGTCAGATCTAGCATCTTACAAGGTCTGAAGGTTTGTTGCACATCGCAGTTGTATTTTTGCGGGCCGACCGGCGACCTAGCCTTTTCTTGTACACGAGTTTACGGGTTTACCGGTACCCCCTCTTTTTCTTACTGTGTGTAATCAATCGAGTTCATAATGAAGAATCACAATCAAGATATCAATATTTTGGAATACAAATTTCCCTTTGTATTCATAACTATTTGGTGCTCGCTGGCACTGCCCCGAAAATGGGCTTCATCGATGGCTGAGGGGTATCTACACTAACAGAAATAATCATTCTTCATCCCTCAATAACAAGCCATGGTATAAAAACGAAGGAAGAAAAAACCGACCGAACAAACTGTCCAAATGGACCTTGAACCCAATCAAGGCAATTGGAATATTCAACACAAACAAAATCATCCATCTCTCAATAGCTAGGTGTGGTATAAACAAAGAAACAAAAAAAAACGCCGAAAAATATTCCTCCAAACCACAATTGAGACTCCAACTACAAAGACAAATATAAAATTTATGCGGTGTATCCGGGGATAGCAGCAGCATTCAAAGCCGCCTCCACAGCAAGTCTCTTCTTGTTGTTGAGAGTATCTGTGGGACCCAATGATGGGCGACCTCGTCGTCGAACTGCTGGCTTCTTGTTCTCATCGGGCCAGAGCTTTCCGTTGACCGGCATTCCATTCAATGGCTTCTTCGTGACGCGGGTGCTGGAGGGTTTGGTGACGCCTTTGTTGGCTGGTGTATTGCCAGGAGCAAATTGCCCTTTAGTATGGTTGCGCTTGACAGTGGGAGCGGCGATGGGAGCAGGAGGGACATATTGGGGTTGTTGCACAGTGGCGGGGTCGTTGACGGCAATTGAAGGGTTATAGTGTGTGGTATGGTATGCGACGACGTTGTTGACCTCCTTCTCGGCGCTCTCCAACATGTCCTTGAGCCAATGGAGTCTCTTACCAACAACAGTCAAGAGGACCTGGTCGTCTGGTTTCTCGATACCCCGGGATTGCCACTCCTTGTACTTCGCCAGACTCGACAGAATGTATGGGATTTTGTAGTGACGCTCGCAATAATGGACGACGCATTGGAGGCATGTCATATCGTGACATGTGGTACACTTTTGGACGAATGGACTGTTTTCATATGGAACTTGTGGCTCATGGACGGAGAAGAATTGAGGTGATTGGACCAACTCGTCCTGTGGTAGCAAAAATTGTTAGCAATCGATAAGATATTGAAATGAAGATAGACTTACAAGTTCTTCTTGGGTCCACTTGGGACTAAACTCCTTGAGACGCTCCTTTGGAGGGATGGGAACATATTGGCCATGGTTTTCATGATGTGTGTGAGGTGTGGGGTTCGCGAAATGGTCAGCAATCTCGTTGGCCGGAGAAGCAGTCGCAGTGCGCTGAGTGTAGTTATGGCCGGCTGGAGCAGCTTGCTGTGTTGGTTGGTTGTGTGGGTACGAAACATATTTTTGCGTGACTGGAAAGCTGGTAGGAACGAACTGGGTATGATTGTGAGGTGCTGATTGCATCTGCGTGCGTGGGACATTGTTTTGGGGTGCTGGAGAATTCGTATCGGCGCGTTGACCATAGTTGTTAGGTACCGGTGCTAGCTGTGCAGGGCGATTTTGTGGGTATTGGGCAAACTCTTGGTTTACTGAAGGAGCAGAAACTGGTTGGGTATATTGTTTGGCTGCCACCGCTGTTGCTGGTTGTATATTTCGATACTGAGCATTCTCTTGATGTCTGGGAGTTGGTGGATTCGGTTGATTTCGAGTCGTCTGTCCTTGACCGACGCTCGGGAAATGAATTTGCTGGTGTTGAGCCTGGGCTCCACATGTAGAAGTAGAGGATTGTGGGAAAGTCGCTACATTGTGGTTGGCGCTTCCATAGTGAACCTGTCGCTGGGACTGGTCTGCATATTTCGATGAAGCAGAGTTCTGGAGATTCGCGCCGTTTTGAGCTACGCTCGTATAAGGAACTTGCTGTTGTTTAGACTGCGCTCCGTGGGTAGAAGTGGAAGCAGTTGTTGTGAAAGTCGCGTCATTTTGATTGGCGCTTCCATGATGACCCTGTCCTTGGGACGGGGCTCCATAAGTATATTGTGGAACAGAGTTTGCGGAAGTCGCTTCGTTTTGACCTACGCTCATATATTGAACTTGCTCCCGTTTGGACGGCGCCCCATATGTAGAAGTGGACACAGTTCCTGGGAGAGTCGCGGCAATGTGATTCGCGCTTCCATAATGACCCTGTCCATGGGACTGGGCTTCGTAAGTATAGGGTGGAACAGAGTTCGGGAGAGTCGTATATTGAACTTGCTGTTGGTTAGGCTGCGCTCCGTAATTAGAGGTGCGAGCAGCTTGTTCGAAAGTCGCATCATTGGCGCTTCCATAGTACGCCTGTCCTTGGGACTGGGCTCCGTGATTATATGGTTGAACAGAGTTCGGTAGAGTCGCATCATTTTGGATTGCGCTCGTATATTGAATCTGCTGTTGTTTATGATGCGATCCATATGTAGGGAAGGCAGTCTTCGAAACAGTTGCGTCGTTCTGACTTGCGATCGGATAATGGAAAGATTGAGCTCCGGATGTGGCGGGTGAACGAGACTCAAGTACATCTTGAGAGGTTTGGGTTGACGCGACCGGGACATTGGTGTAGTTTTGAGCGCTGATGTGACGTAATTGAGGAACTTGCTCAGAGCTCCCGTGGTAATTTAGAGTAGTTGGAGCAACTGGTGCAAATTGTGAATAGTTATGGTCGCCTTGAGCTTGAGCCTCTGGCAAAATCGGTTCCTCCGAGTCCAACGCGCCATCTCCACCGTATGGGTTGCAATTAGGCTCTGAGGGTGTTTGAGTCGTGAAAGGACGGTGGACCTTGCTGGCTCTCTTCGCGTCGGCATCTGGTGAGCTTCGCTTTCCTGTGACGACAGGGGGTTGGATGGGGTTTGCAACTTTGAAACCAGACGAGCATGAAGAGCGTGGACAGCAGTGAGCTTTTGGGGATGGTGGGGATGGCGGAGGTTCGTGAGAGGAGCAAGAGGATGGGCTGGTCGAGTTGTCTTGGTCGGCGGACGCGCTACCCGAGCTGGAGGGACCAGGACCGTAGGGACTGCAATATTCCGAAGGGGTTGCAGATGCTTGAGACGAGTAGAATGACGAACTGGCAAAGACGGCTGGCTCGGATGGGTGGACTTGTGCTTCACTGGCGCAAGTTGGAGAATCTAGCCAATATAAAGTATTTGGGAGAAGCGATGGCAGCGCCCACTCGGCGTTCGCGTACGAATCCATGGCGGATTGAATGTGGCCTTGAGCAAAAGGCAGAGGTAGATTTTGATTGGATGTGCTTGCACTGCGAGAGTGGCTATGTGGTTGTGGGTGCGAATTCTGTGCTGTTGTGGGTTGGGTCGAAAGGTGAAGTCGCGTTGAAGCGTCGCGGAAGTTGGGCCAACGAAAAATACCCAGCGCTAAGACATGACTCGCCCTCTCTATTCACCCCGCCTGCCATTGTTGCCTCATCAAAACTTAGGACAATAGCAGCGTAAATTAGAAAAACGCCCTCCACAATTCATCGCTTTCTCATTGTCAATTCCCGACCTTTACACTTCCCTCCAAGGCAAGAGAACAATGCAAGCAATATTGAAGCGCTTTAACCACTGGCCGACGGGTCAACGGATCAACGGGTCAACACAAATCCCAAGATACATAGCACTCCCTTTCAAGTTGATGCAAACATCCCCACACAAAATGCAAATGTTCCGCACTTTCGTGCAACGCCTTCCAAATAGGTAACTCTGAGAAGAATGACGCAAAAAAGGAACCATCTCAACCTTTGCAAAAGGGTCGTTGACTTGAAAATGCTTGTGACAATTGGAATGACTTTGGAGGGCAAATATCCCAGTAGGATGAAATCATTTCTTATTGGTGAATTGAATTTCAAATGTTGAGAGGAAACTTCTTGAGAGGAAGAGTGGTGGAAGATGAATCAAATGGGACTCTCTCCTGTCCAAAACGTCGGCCCAATCAACGCGTTGAAGTGGCCATTCCAAGAGTCCTGCTATCTACATCACCGAAAGATTTTGTTGCACATAGCACTTCTCAGGGTTGAGCACTACTCGCATATCGTGGTTGCAAATCGCACTTCTCGAGGTTGAGTAGAAACATACTCCTTTCCTTTGATTATGCGCACTAGTCTAGGATGATGACTGATATTGCCCGAGAAGGCTTAGAAGACTCCAATCTTCTAAACGTTCTCGGATAACATTCTGAACTGTCACGAAAATTCCACATGATGTGGTGTACTCAGAGCAAATTTCAGGACTCTTACTCGTGGTTTGATTTTGTTGCAAATCGCACTTCCAATGTTGATCCTCGCCATCGTTCCTCATACACCTTGATTGTCCAAGTCCATCTAAAATAATATTATTTAAGATATATCCCTTCCATACACCATATGAATAAGTTTAAACCTGCACCAAGAAGTGGGTATTTTCAACCAGAAGCAACGACTTCAGGCATCAATACAGCAAGGAGGTTGGTGCAGAAGCAAAAACGCCACTTGCTCTCCAATTTTCAGTGCACATGTTCAGATGGTGTCTGGAAGGGATATATATAAAATGGGACTATCACACATCTTGTGCTTAAGGCTCAAAAAATGGCATGAAAAGACAAGGTTTACGAGGAGACTCAACACAGTTGATGTTAATTATTCCTAATTATCTTGAAAGATAAAGGTCTAGGAAAATCAAGCCAATTTAACAGAGTAGCCATTGCAAGAGTCCTCCAGTAAGTTTTGTTGACTTATCTAATTGTTCCAAACTTTTAGAAATTCCCTGGAGTAGGGTGTAGGCGGATTGTCTCTCAGGCGACCGGCTTAACATTTCTCCGACGCGTCGCCCCACAGAATTCGCAGCGCTGCAAAATTGTTTGTGAAGTATGGCAGAGAAGTCGGAACTTTCTTCCTTTTGCGCGTTGCCCGGTACAAAAGACTATCACTCAGTTGAACCAGTTAAACGCAGTCTTTTGAAACCAGGTGAGAAACCATGACACTCGTGACAATACAGTACAACTAGCTAACTCTTTGAAAAAGCTGCATCATAGCCAAAGACGATCACCACAGAAACGTACTCGAAGGCTTCAAGAAACACGCCACAGCGCAGCACTGGAATCTATTGACAACTCTGGGAATTTCCGAGGGTTTGAAGGATGACCGAATTGTGTGTGTGATCTGCAGAAATGCTTACTATACCAGCGATGGAGGGTGCAATGAGAAAGTCGTGATTGCACCTTGTGGTCACCATTTCGGCAAGAATTGTATTGAGCAATGGCTCAAAACCACACCCGGAAACCCAAGCTGCGCTATTTGCAGATATGACATGAAGTTCTCATGCGGCCACACCATCAAACCAGCAGAGGCTTTCACCACCCCTCCCCCACCAGCCCCCATTCAAAGTGCAGACATAGAGCGATGCTTGGGCTGCCAGCGGGTTGATCTTGACGGAGTCTATGGCAGAAAGCTGGCACATTGGATTGTCCAAATGGCCCAGCTAAATGCAACTTCTGGGCAGCAAAATCTTGGAAGCAATAGTGCACCACCACCAAGACTTCCCCTCCAAGAAGTCTTTCATAACCAGACCACCGGACAATGGCAACGAGCAGACTGGCACAGGTTGACCTCAACGCAACAGGCGTATGCCCAACAAAAGATGACAGAATGCGAGAAAGCAAAGGAAAAACTCGTAGAAGACCTCCAAAATGAGTGGCACATTTCGCTACCATGATACCCAAAATGATTGACAAACGGGGTAAAATGGCAACTGGTTTCGTCTTGTACAAAGGCAATGATCATCCAATGGGGGAGGAGAGTACAGATGGCTGTATATTAACGTTGTCTGGGGGTATACCGGTGTTGTTTGAGGGTAAAGGGCTGGTTTCTGTAAAAAGTTAAAATGTTGGACTTTATTTCGGTTGCCTTTTTCTGTTTTCTTCTGCTGAGAGCACATGGGATACGAAGCTTGCCTTCTTGTCGGAAATGAAATGTTCGATATCCTTTTCGATTGGCAGTTCAGGTTGATGCACGCAAAGGGCAGTGGAGGATTGAGGGAGGGAATTTTGAGACCTTGTCCTGAAGAGAAATTTCAAGTGCCGTAGAAGATCCCATCAGAGGCTCAAGAAAAGAATGAATGATTCTGTTGAGAGTCCACAGTAAGTGGCTCTTCAGGTACGACGTTTCGGTTTTTTCTGGTTTCACAATTTGAGGTTGAAGTGAGGTTGGAAGTCATCACGTGTGGGTGAAACATGAAAGTGGATTTAGCGAACCGCCGCTTTAGGACTTCACCAGTCTTCTCACACCCAGCCATCAACTCCACCACGACCCTTCCCAACTCCCCCCTCTCGATTATCTCGAATATCAACCCCCCTTAACTGTCTGTAGACGCACAGACATTTTCACAGCCAAACTACCCTTGCACATGACAGACAGTTAAGGGGGGGGGATAGTATCCACCTTCAAGATTTCCCGCAGGTGGAGGCCGACTGGAGATCCTCAGATCTGTCTCAAACACGCGATGCCCAACGGGCTGTGTACACCACCCATATCGAATTCGACACAGTTTTTGCCTCACATACGCCATTCAAGTTTCTCGTCTGGAATCTCTTGCATTGGTTGCGTACTCGACTACTTTTCCGAATATACCAGATTCTGACGTGCTGGAATACTGGGCATCCTGTCGAGAAGAACTCGGGCAGGCCGCGGGAAGGGAACCTGGTCTATTGGCAGACGATATTTTTCGACGGGTGAGGATGGAAGCACATAATACTTTCCTACTATACAAACGGCCGAAACAGTTTTGGCCTGTTAGCGTGGGAGCCGTGGCCGACTTTCGAAGGATCCAATCCTTGAGTCGATTGATGCAAAATCCACCTTGGGAATGATCTGCCGATGGTTATCGTTGAGTCGAGTCCCTGCTACGTTCCATAATGTGTTCGTTGGTTGAAACTTGCGGCCAGGTTCCCAGGCCGCTAGCGGGTACAATATATTGTTTGGATTGGCAAAGCTTGTAACCTGAGTGTGCAAGTGCCACCGAACTTTATGGGCAGGTTCAACTCTTCCTTTGTTGGCGGTGTCATCTCACCGGCTCTGTGTGTTGATGCATAAACTCTGCTGTCAGTCTGAAGAAAACCTGCAAAGGATCAGTCGAAGTCATATTATCGGACGTTCATCCGTGGGTAAAGTGTATCACCGGTTTCTGTCATCTGATGTCCAGACAATTTAGGGCAGTTTCTTACTGATAAAATACTGTTAATTACTTGCTAGATTAAGCCTACCCCAGTATACTTACTCTTAGTCGTTTCCCTCGTATCTAAGTTCGTCAACCATGGCCCAAGTCGTTCCCAAGCAGAGCCGCACGAATCCTAAGCAAACAGCTCCTCTTTGGGTCGGCAATAACTCCCACCCCCCAATGCTCGAAACCCCTTCGTACCAACGCCCAGATCCAATGGAAGCCCGTCCCAATTCCGAGACTTGGCTTGCTTGTCAAAACGCCTCCATTTTTTGGAACACCCGCACAGACTTGTTTGACACTAAGCTTCGTCAAACTACAGCGTGGAGAACCCTCCCACACATCCAACGACTTTGAGCCTCAATGCCCTAGGCGCAGATCCGATTTGATCGATTTTCGCTAGCATCTCGCTTTCCCAAGCGAAGCTTCTCCATTATTGTTTTGAAAACTAGATCCTAGTCAGCGAGTCGCTAGCTTCCGTTACATTCCGTCAGTTGATTTCGAATGAGACGAGTATCATCCCTTCATAGGGTGTCGGGTGTCAAAACAATCCATTAGACTCTAGTCCCCGACTGGCAGCTTGGTAACTCGCCTGGAATTGCCGTGGGTACCACTTTTTAGCGCCAGGTAATCGTCCACTTTGTAGTACATCAGAACTGTTTTGTTTTTTCTAGGTATGAGCATGGGGGCTGTGCTCGTCGTGATCTGATTGTTTTGCCGTCTCATCACCACGAGTTAACCTGTCATAGGAGATGTGATATCGAGAGAAGGCATGAGAGACATTGATTCGAGATAGCGGGTCCTCAACTTCAGGAGAAGTATTAAAGGATCTGGAAATCCAACTCTTCAAAAAGCATCCGCGATCAACAGTTCTCACTTCCTCTTCACTTCCATTTACTATTACTTCAATTCTATTCAGCTATACGATTGATTCGTAACAGTTCTTCATTCTTTATACATATTTTTCAACCTTCTTGTTTACACATTAACCCAATCCAGCAAGTATGCTTTCCAAATTCATCCTCGCAGCTCTGGTAGCGGCCCCACTCGTTGCCGCCCATGGAAAGATTGCAGTCATGGTAATTTGAAATCCTACCACTTCATTCTATTGCATTCTAACATATTTCACAGACTGGTGATGCAGGTGGAAACACAACCGCTCTCGGTATCCAGGGAGGCGTTGTCCCAGGTCCAGGAAAGAACAAGGTCACAGAGGTCGACACCACGGTATTCAAGTCTAAAGCTGCTGCCACCGATGGACTCGGAAAGACATCAACAGGACCAAACACAGTCGCTGGCATGGCTGCTGTTATGGCACAATCTGGCGATACCCTTCCACAGGTTTCTCCAGGTGGAACTCTCTCAGGAACTGTTCACATCGTTACCACAGACGGAGCTGGTCCATACACCGCCATTGTCGACCCAACAGGCACCGGTGCCTTCTCCACCGGCACAGAAGCCACAGTCACCCAGCAAGTTCCTGGCGCAAGAGGGAATATCGCTGCACCCCAGCAACGAGGTCTCATCACTCGCACTCTCGTTAAGATGGGCATCGTAAAGCGAGCATCCAATGTCAACGAGGACTTCCCAATCTCGATGACTATCCCAGCAGGCACCACCTGCTCAGGTACAATGGGTGGACAATCAAATGTCTGCCTGGTCAAGATCGCCAACCCATCGGGAGCTGGTCCATTCGGTGGAGTCATTGCCATGCAAATGGTCGGAGCTGCTGGAGCTGCTGGCAACACCACAGCCGCAGCTGCAAAGGCAGTAAGTCATTCCCTTCTCAATCGATCATTACACACCAACTAACATTCAAACAGCCCGCCGCCGCCTCAGTAGCTTCCACACCAAAAGCCGCCGCTGCCAAAAAGGCCAGCGCCAAGTTCCGCGCATAAATCACGAAAACGGCATCCGGTAAAAGTTAGCGCTCCTCACAATGGTACTTGCGAATATGTTGGACACAAATCATGGCTGTGTCGAGAGGAGAATGGAGGTCTTCCGGAGTTTGATACCTGGGAGGCTTGGTGGGAGATGTTTTTGATTATTGGTGGTGAGGTGTTCGGGTGGTGATTACTTCTTTTGATTACTTGTTATTTTTATACGATACTCATGAGTGACGACCCATTTGTACAAGTAGACATGTACATATTTACGTTCCTTTTTAGAATTGTTGTTCCGGGGGTGGAGTTTGACTTGGATGAATTGATGGTTGGTTTGATGATCCTCAAGGAACCTTCGAGAGTGTGATATTTGCCTTTGTGATGGGAAGAGTATGCCAGTCGATAAGTCCTATCCAAAATCTTCATTTATCCTTCCATGTAAGTTATTCTTTGTCGTACCCCCATTTACTCAACCAAGTTAACTTTCGGCTCTCACTTATCCACTCTTGTATTCCTTCTTTGGGTAAACTAAAGCATGCCTACTGTGAATCAAAGAGAAGAGGAGCAGCGGGGAAAGAGTAGGGGAAATAGGTTTACTTCTCGCTTAATTTCTAGCCCTTCCCTAAAGAGGCTGGAAGGTGACATTATGACGTGATCATAATTGTTTGCTACCCCCCAGTGCCCCTCTCCAGCTCCATCCTTTTCTTTTTGTCCTTTTCTTCTTTTTTAAGGATGCGAGTGACGATATAGTAGTAAGGAACAGTGACGATGCGGCAGCGTGCATGCCGGTACAGTAAGGGTCCACTTATACTCGCCAAATTCAAAAACCCTACTAAAAACGGCTGTTTTGCCTACTTTCCTCTGACATATTATTACCTCTACTCGATAGTTTTTTCTATAATTGAAGATCTATATTAATTCGACTCTTATCTATTTTCAATTTTTACGCGTATCGCTAGTAAGGGAGATTACAAGAATTTTAATTGGTCAAGGCATACAGGTAGTGGGGCTCCGCTACGGCATCTTTCGCTAAGAGGCTTGTACCAAGTGTGCAGCCATAATTCTATAAGGGAGTTATTACAGCTTCTCGACGTAATGACTCTTTAAATTTATTAGTTGTTGCAATGCATCTTTAAAGGCTACATATTACGATATAGTATCTTTTCTAAAAATTAAAAAGTGTTGTGGTTTAAAAGAGTTAGAATTGAATTAAGTCGCTCGCAGACTTTATAATAAATGCAAGTCCAACTTTAGTGTGCACAGCTTATTGATCGCAGTGTTGTGTTAGCGACCGTACTATTTCATAAGGTTAGCGTCGGCGTTGTGCATAAGTTATGCTCGTTCTTGTCCCAAATAATCGATCCCGTTGATTCGAGTAGAGTAGTTAATTCTTTAAGCCGATTTCGCTTACTTTTTAGTATAAACCGTATACTTTACAGCTTTGCTATACTTTATAATTAAATAATTTCTTAATAACCGTGCTTAACATAGAATTCGAGTTGATTCAACTCTCAAAGTAATATTATATAACAAGGATATAATTGTTTGGGAGTCGTAGCACGTAATATTTTAAAGTGTTTGCTCCGAGTTTTGGTGTGAAAAGGGTATTCGGCGAGTATAAGTGGTCTAGTACTGTAAGAATAAAGAACCAAAGTGAATGGCTTTGCAAGAACAAGAAAGCAGGGAGAGAGAGAGGGAGAGCGAGTGGATTTAGCTTAGAATGAAATTGTCCTATTTGACTGTGAAATTTGCGATTTGCGATTTGCGATTTGTGATTTAGTCGTTTTTGGAGTTTGGTGGGGCGTCCCAGATACACCAAAAAGTCGGAATCAACTAAATCGCGAATCGCAAATCGCAAATCGCAAAAGTCAAGTATTTAGTAGAACTTAATAATTGTTATTTAAGCCTCTAAGCTTATTCTGTCCCTTTATAAAAGAGGTAGGAGAGTATTATAATACTTCTTACTCTCTCTTGCTGCTCTTTCTATTCTTCTATGTATTGTGTATAGGTAAGTGTGTAGAGGAGAGGGGGAGAGAGGGCGAGGGGGCGAGGCTAGTAAGCAAACATTTCGGTGGAAAGTTTTTCCTAGCGTGGGTAAGGGGAGTTAAGGAAGCAAACATATTCCTCCCCTTCCCTCTTCCCCCCTCTCCTCTCTCTCTATTATTTATCCAGAAACAATAGTAAGAATACGATACGACAGTGAGATAATGGTAAGGAGGCGACAGCGACAGCGACAGCGACAGCGAGGAGGCGAGGGGTGATGTTACTGTTATATACGTGATACATGTTCTCCTCCCTATTCTCTAATTGACTAGTAGCTATAGATGAGACTGTTAGGTCTTAAGATAGATAGAGGGGGGAAGAGGGAGAGGGGGCATAAATTTAAAACTATTCTATTTTATACTTATAAAAAGTAATACTTTGTGATTTGCGATTTAGTCAATCCGACTTTTTGGTGCGATTGGGATGCCGTATTTGGTGCATTCAAGATGCCGTAACTCTTCAGAATGTCAAAGATAAACGGGACGAACTGGAAAATGAAAAAGAAGAACTGAACCGGAAACTTGAAGCTGCAAGAGGAAAACTTGAAGATTCTGAAGCCGCAGCTAAAAGCCAAAAAGAAACTCTAGAAGATAAGTTGCAAAGCTGAGAATAAGCGCAGACAGGCGGAGGAGGGGGAAAGAGAGAAAGGCAACGCTCGATCGAAAGCGGTAAATGAAAAATATGATATAGAGAGAACACACAAAAAGGAAATTAAGAAAAACCAAGAAATCGAGAGAAGGAAAGCTCGCTTCCAAGCCGAAAAAGCTAAAGTCCACGAATTGGAGACCAGCTTGCAGAAGATGAGAGATCTGTATGCAAAGAAGCTGAAGACTACAAAAGAATCAGAGGTTGAGAAAGAGGATGTTGGCAAGAAGAAATTTCATTCGCTAAGGACACTTTTTGCGCATGACAAATAAATGGTGCGATCAGCTGGATGCTTCACACAAACTCTGCCCACTTGTTACGAGTGATAATGGAACGGCAAGTAGCTAAAATTCTTGTATGATGATACAAATTCATGCTACCATTTAGTGTAGGGAATCCGAACATCTTTCTGGGTAAATAAGCTGGTCGTCGCTTGCCTGTTTACTTCACTAACTTGTACAGGAATTTCAGAGTAATGGAAGTAAAACTTAACACTTGAGAGAAGACATGGAGAAAATGAATCCTCGTTATTTTCAAGTATCTCGCTTGCATGTTTAATTGAACTATTTTATGTAACATGGCTAGAGTAATTGAATTAAACCATAGGACTTGGGGGAAGACTTGGAGGAAAATGAAAGATAATAGTGAGTGTGGATACTCTTTAACCATACGCCCAAAGATAACAAGACCTCTTGATTCTCATACTTAAAGATTCAACAAGCTAGAAAAGGGGTTCAAGAAGATCTTCCTCCTGCAACCAAGAATAAAATCTGGTAGGTTCAGTAACTTGAACAATTATGCTGTAAGTCAAGTAGCTAGCCCCGTGCTAGCGTAGTTGAAAAACTGCAGAACTTGCGTATGTGAAGAATATACCTTTGATCAGGATTCTCCAATCTCTAGAAGAGATAATATTCCAAGACAGATACATGAGGCTCACAACACTTCTTCGCCCAATGCTTCTCAGGTCGATACAACAGCTGTTGACCTACCAGAGTCTCATAACCAATTCAATCCTTTTGTTTTCATCCAGGGAAATTTTACATCATCACCAGGAATGTTGTTCCTCAATGTTTAGGGACCTTCCCCCAAAATATCTGTGAATCTTTATTTGTCAAGCAAATGAACAAGGAAATGACTCAAATAGAATCACCTGACCTCACTAGCATGCCACAGGTCTGTGGATAAATAAACCTGCTCTGATTTCAAACTTACATTTTCCAACATATTCTAGAAGTACATATACATTCTTTTCGTCCAGACAACATGAATCCAACCAACCACCCGTCTTAACACACCCCATCCCCCTAACTTCATTTCAACAGCAACTGCGTGGTGGAACACCCAAGCCCGCGATGACTCAACCCCACTTAGCCCCCTATTTTCCACGATGCGCCTGGAATATGCAAACATAAGGCTCGAGGCCAACAGATTGGATTCATCAAAGTCGCACTGGTATACTTTATTCACCAATTATAGAATTGACCAATTCTGTCTAGAAATAATCTTGATTCGCTACACTCAACCTCTATACTTTGTTGCAATAACTCGAGTCTTCTAAAATTTCTACGATATTTATATTAGATAAATGTTCCTCGAATAAGTATCTAATACTCTATAATTGGAAACGTGAGGCTTCATTCAATTAATTTAATTACTCTCAAATAATAGAATTAAATAGCTTGACTTACTAGACTTACTTCTAAAAACTATAAAGTAGTAACGTAATTGGTCAATTCCACAACTGGTAAATAAAGCATACCAGCACTCGTACACTGATATATTCCAATTTCCAGCTTAACTCAAGTTGACGTTTCAATACCGTGAGATATTAAGCAAAAAGGAAAGGGTGCTTGCTTCAACATTGAGGTCGAGGTCGCGCCTTCTTTCTCAACATCAGCGTCGTCGACCGGGGCCCTGACCAATTTCGACCACGACGTGAAGTGACAGGAAAGCACGACTTTGGGTGATGTTTCTGATAACTCCATTTTGCTACCTATGTAATTGCCTGCAGTTGATGCTAAATCTCATGGCCACCTACGCGCAGACACTTGAAGGTCATCGTACACACATAAGCGCATCCTCCCCAAAACAATGCGATATTGAACCTTCATCTTTAAGCATTCCACCAATCCACACTCGACCTCCCTCCACAGTATGAGCTCCGAACTTGATGACGGTGCAGCCTCGAACTTTAGCAGCAGACCATAATACACCATCAGCCGTCTCTTGTATGAGCCTTTCTTTTCTTCGCGCTTCTACGGGTGGCAGAACCAATGCACTATCCTTATCCTTCATATCTTGAGACCTGAAATCTCGCGACCCAATTCTCGGTAATGCTGCAAACTCCTGGAGGAAGAACGAGCCAAGCTTTTCCATCATAGGTCCAGTCAATACCAGAGTCCCAAAAATACCTAAACCCTGCATCTTTCCTCGTACTGAGTTCTCCTCTTGGCTTTCGTCCAGCTTGTGTGCATTCAGAAACACGTTGTCTCTCAAAAGTAGCCTTCGCTTCCTCCTTGCAAATTCTCCGGACCATACCTCATTCCGACCACTCCACTTCCAGAAATCCCAATCTTCTCCTCTGGCAGTACGTCCTGCCGAGACCCAATCCAACAAACAAAGAGATCCATTCTCGGCCACGTCGAAAACTTGTGATTGTTCATAAACACTGAATTCGAATGGTTGGACAGGATCGGGAAGCAAACATAGCGCAGCACCACTTTCAATCGTTACTTGAAGCTTTTGACGGGTGACGATGTCCGGAGAAGTGGATTTGAAAATCTTGGTATGTCCTTGCGTGACAATGCTGAGTTTTGAAGATCTCTTAACCTGAATTTTGAGATTGACTTGATCACCTCCGACGAGACCCCCACCGTAGGTCAAGAGGAAAACGAGAACGCTCTTTTGGTGTGAGGTTGGCGATGGGGAGATGAGTTTGAGTGGGTACTGAAAAGTCATGGCCGAAAGACCAGGGATTTTTTGGGGCATCAAATCTACGACCAAAGTCCCCTCCCCCGGCGCTGAGGAGGAGGTGGGGAATGGAGAGGTCATTGTGGGAAGCGGGGTTATGGGTTGATGGATAGCATAACTTTTGAATTCGAAATATCTTAGGAAGAACTAGAAAAGTTTTGAGTTCATAAAAGGTTTGTAGAACTGAGGTTCGGAGGGAAATTGTTCTTGTTGAACCTTTTCCCATACACGAATTCGAAGGTCGTCAAGGGGGTAAGCCAAGAGATTGATATCCCCGCACCTCATCGTCAGATTGTAGCCTGATTTACTAGGCCATAGACAAACTCCTCGCGACTTTCCCTCTTCGCGACGCTATCAACACCTTAACGCGCCGCCTAAATCCAAAAATCACCATCTACCTTCATTCAACCACCCTCCATACGGCAGATGCGTCAATGAATACTCACAGAGCGCCCCTCATGGATATCTCCAATAATGACGTTGCGAGTTCCCCCGTCGCGACTGGCGGTCGGCGCAAATCAGGACGCGCTGTGAAAGCACCCAATAAATTCAAGCCCGATGCGCCATCATCGCAAGCTGGCCCAACAAGCGCAAAACGAAAGAGAGGTGGCAATGAGGTCGAAAACGGCGCATCCGGAAATGAGGGCGACTCTGATCTGAGCGATCCCCCGGAGAGTGAGGGCGAAGAGGAGGAAGTTAGGAAACCACAGAGAAGAGCGAAGGGCACCAAGAAACCCGCCGCCAAAAAGCCCAAAGTTGTCGCAGAAGTGGAGGAAGCCGAGGAGGAAATCGAGGAAGAAGTCGAAGAAGAATCAGAGCTCAGCGAAGCGCCTGAAAGTGCTGCTGGGGAGGAAGTTAGAAAGCCACGGCGAAAGGCAAAGGCCGCGAAGAAATCAGCTCCTAAATCCTCCAAAGTCAATGGTACATCACACGCAGACGCCGCCCCCGCTATGCGACTACCAAATCGACCAAAGAAGGCCGTGAAAAGAGTAGTAATTGCAGATGAGGCCACAGAAGGACTTTACGGTAGATTTCACAATTCCCCAATTGTAGGCGTAATACTGATGAATTATAATAGCGGAGGTATTCACAAGTGGGGATTCCCTAGAAGAGGTCACTTCAACATGGCTCGACAGATATCGAAACAATGCCCCAGCTGCCATGACTGAGATGGTCAATTTGATCATCAAGTGCACTGGCTGCAAGGTCCCAGTCACGGTGGACGACATCAACGACGAAAATAATGTGGAGAGTAAGATTGGGGATATCACAGAGGAGCACCTTCAAGTATGTTTCCCAAAGACTTTTCCTCTCTGCAGGTCTAATCTAACATCTTGTAGGAGGGAGTTACGGATTATCCTTTGATATCAAAATCCAAGGCCGGTCACCAACTTCGAGCGCATCTAGTGGATTTCTTTCATATGCTGATAGAGGCTATTCATGCATCTGGACTTCTCTGGGAGACCACTATATACGACGACATTATCTCGTGGCTTGTTCCTATGACATCCGCCGGCTCTCGACCCTTCCGACACACAGCCACACTTCTTGTGATGACCATTAATCACTCAATGTGCGATGTTGCTCGAAAAGAGATAGATCTCCTGGCCAAGATTACACGCCAACGTGAAGGAGAACAGAGGAAGGCAAAGCCCAACCAAGCCCGTTTGGCGGATTTCACCAGCAAACAGGAGACCACTGAAAACCATCGGGATGAGGTACAGCAAAAAATCAAGGAGAACTTTGACCAAGGATTTGTTCACAGATATCGCGATGTTGATCCAAAAATTCGAGTCGAGTGTGTTTCGGCCATGGGAAATTGGGTCCTGACTCTTCCAGAAATGTTTCTCGAAGGTGGCTACCTGCGATACTTCGGTTGGTTGCTCTCTGATGAACAAGTAACTGTGCGCCAGGAGGTTGTCAAACAACTCGAGCGAATTATGAAGACCGGAGGTAACATCGATGGAATGCATAATTTCATTGAACGTTTCCGACCGCGTATGGTTGAAATGGCCATAAAAGACTCCGATGCTGCCGTTAGATCATCAATGGTTACGATTATGGACATGATACAAGATAAGGGACTGTTAGAACCTGACGACATCGATGTTGTTGGAAGACTTATTTTCGACTCGGAGCCCAAAGTTCGCAAGGCTCTGGTTGGATTTTTTGCTGCGAATATGAAAGATTTGTCCGAAAACAAGATTGAGGAGATTGGCGGCGAGGAAATTATTGACGAATATCTCCAAGTCGAAGACGAGGAAAATTTCGACGCACCACGACCAGAATGGATCCGAATCAAATGTTTGGCAGAAATACTTCAGAGTTATGATGTTGAGGACGAGGATGATTTACCAAGCCAGATTGCGCAAACCAAATATTTGAACGTCATTCGTTCAGAATCCAGGTTCACTCTCGCTGCCCAGGCGTTGTACGATAAAATCCCAGATCTGAGAGAATGGGAAGTTCTTGCTGGGTATCTGTTATTCGACCATTCATCGGAAGCCACTGGCAATGAGATTGAGCGCGGATTGATGGAATTGTTCAAACCAAACGAGCGAGAGGAATTCATATTGCTAGAAATCCTCAATGCCATCGTGAAGTTGAATTTGGTGCAATCGGAAGAGGGTGATAGACACAAGAAGAAGGGCTCCAGGAACGAAAATGCCGAAACGCGGGAGATAGCAGCACGACACTTGGCAAGTGTAATACCTCGACTGCTGAAAAAGTACGGAGCAGACCCAAAGACTGCAACTGTTGTCTTACGATTAGAACATGTCCTCAATCTTGGAGTCTTCCAAGAATTGCGTCAAGATTCCACAGCATATGCAAATCTTCTCGACGAAATCAGCGCTCAGTTCAACGGACATGCGGATATCAATGTTCTGACCGAAGCAGGAGCTGCTCTGCTGCATGCCCGTGGCTTTGAGGAATTGGAGGAAGTCACCGAAGGTAAAATGCAAGCACTCTGGGAGACTACTACTCTTTCGCTAGAACAGATCAATAAAACAACACAAATTGCGATTAGAGGCAATCTCCGCAAGAAGGCGCTCGAGGAATTGTCACACATTTTGGCCCGACTTGAGCAGCTGGCTAGCATTTCCAACTGCGTAGAGCCATTGGAAGCACGCTTGGGAGATTCCGATGCTCTTCCTATCACAATCCTTCTTGATATTGTAGCCCGAGGCACCTTCGAAGATTTGAATGATGAAGTCATAGATGATCTGGAAGACCAAGTTGTCATCAGTGCCATACGCTCATCAATGTTCTACTTCATGTGGAAGGTTCACGACATCACCTCGCAGCTCTCCTCTGGCATTGAAATGCCATCTGCGGAGATCGACCAGTTGAAGGAGCGGCAAGACATATTCGTCAACAACCTTGTCGCTGCATTTTCATCTCGGGGCACCCTTGATACTGTACGTTTAATGGGAGCTGGAACTGTTCTGGACGTCTATGTACTTTTCTCAACTTTGAGACCATCACAAGAATCTGCAGATGCACACGACTCTTTACAGATTCTCGTCGGGGAGGTTGATGGTGCTGTACAAGCAGAGTTGACATCAATATTCGTCGCCTTAGAAAAAGCACATTCCAAGAAATCGAAAAAAAAGCTCGAGGATCCCGCCGACGACGAAGAACCAGAGGATGATGACTCAGACAACGATGCCGAAGATGACGAAGGTCTTTCAGAGCATGAGAAACAAAGCGAAGTCCTGAGAGCTGAGAAGCAGCTTTGCGAATTGACTGGAAAACTTGTTCTAGGCATCGTCGCAAAGGTCATCGACGCTTCCGGTGAGCTGAAGGGCAAACTCCGACAACGTCTTCAACGGAATAAACTACGTCTTGGCCCTAATTTCAAAGAGGTCCTTGCATATCTCGATAACCCCAGCAAACCCAAAACAAGTAAGAGTCACAAGAGCAAGGCTCAACAAGCTGCTATTGCTGCGAGAAAGGCGGCGACGGCGAAGAGTGATGAGCGTATCGTCGATGAAGAGGAGGAGGAAGAAGATGACCCTTTCGCGGATATGGAGCCCGAGGAAGGTACGCGTGAGGATCTGCGCAGACGGGAGTTACTTGACGAAGATCCGGATGATGAGATTGAGAGTGTGGGAGAGGAAAATGGGAAGCCCGCCCAAGAGGATGAGGATGAGATTATGGGCGATTGATGACAACCATGATATGCTTTTCCCTTTTTCTTTCATGGCGCCTGCTACCATCACCCTTTAGCTTTGGGCGTTGGGTATTCATTGTTTTTGTCTTTGGCTTCTTTCGCGATTTATGTAGGAATATTTTTGTGTGGTGGGGATGGGGTTGGATGGGTGCTGGATTTGTTCATTTGCTTTGGAACGGAGGGCAGTGGAGGTAGATGATATGGCTTTTGCTCTTTTTCGGCTGGTTGTGTGTGCTACATGGTGTGAAAATAGGTGTCTGAGGCTGGGGCCTTGGGGTGAGCCTCGATGAATATGGACAGATATGAAACATAATTGCATTTTTTATGTATAGCCTGTTGCTTCTTGCCTTCTGATATTGTTGAGATGTATATTTCTGCGAGATACCTTGTTTGCTTGCTAAGTGCGAGGTCATAGATGAAATATGATCTTTTAACTTTGTTGCTATTTGTGCCCTGGTTACAGTTTTCCCACCCGTTCTGAGATAATGGGTTGTATGAACCTCGCCAAATCGTTAAAGGGAAGTCTTGATTGAGAAATTGAAGAGAAGGCAAGGTGAAGCTATTGGTAAAATGTAGGTCACCTGCAAATAGTCTGCTGCTATTCCTTGGTAACCTACAAATAGCAGCCTCTGCTATTGCCGGGTTACCTGTATATAAGGCTAGTGCTATTCCTGGGTATCCCGGAAATACGATCAAGATTCTCATCGCATCTTAACCTTCGAATGAGAACTAAGCCTTTGAGTGAACATGAAAAGTGATTTACAGAAACATATCTTATCAAAGAGCAAAAGAAAAAAAGCCAATTAGAGGATCAATTCCTTCATTCACTCATCTCTTCTTAAAGTCTCACACAGATTCCTGAACTCCCCTATGGCCCAACTCTCGCCTCCCATCAACAAGCAGCTCATGGAAGTTCCTCAAAGAGTTTCACCGCCTCTTTGCAATAATCTCGAATCGCCTTCGCCATGTAACTCTCCATATTCTCTCCCTGCTTCTGCACCTGTCTTTCATATCCTGAATCAATCAATCTTCGAAGCCTCGAAGCCAAATGGGAATTTTGTTGACCTGTTAGCAGTTGCTTCTGCTCTTTGCACAAAAACAACATAGTGAATTTGAAGGCCACCAAATCCAAAACTCTCGTGTAGACTTCCGGCCCGGATTTATTAACAAACAAGAGCTGTGCTGTATCTCGGATAACTTCGTAAGGGTAGCCGGTTACTTCGTCCGCGCTTGGAGGTTGGCTTGTAGGAGGTCCAGTGTCCGGATTGTTGCTGGTCATTTTTGCGTGCTTTCCGGACGTCAAAGTTTGATGTATGATTGATTTGCGGAAGTTTGGGCTGGTGTGTGAATGGATGGTGTGTGGTTGAGCAGGAATCTGGGGTTACTTTATAGGTATTCTGGCGGAAGAGGAGATAAGGAAAGGGTCGGAAACCGAATAAGTAAGTAATTTCCACAAAATTCCAGAACAATACCTCATGCACCAGAGGGAGCGGGAATTCGTAAGTGACAAAGAGTAAAATAACTAGAATCTTCTACTCTAACTGTTCAGGAAAAGTTTCGAAAATTACTTCAAAAACGTGAAAAGGCTTGAGCAATGCTGCCTTTTCTATTCTTGTAGAGGTAGAAAAACCATAGAAAGGAAAGTGGCAAGAGCGGCAAGTGGAAAACTGCAAACTCGTGCAATCTCTGGCACTTGATTATTCCACCTTAGAATAAAGCTTGAACCATCTCACGAGTTCTTATTTCTTCATCTGCTCTACACTCCCCACGGTTGTTTTTGAGTATATTGAGTCATTTGTGATTGCTCGAATCTTCATTATATATAAATTGTTGTTCTTCATCATGTACTATTCTTGTAAGTAGCTGGATACCACTGACACCTCCAGTCATCGAAAGTGATATTTCCAGCACAAGAAGGAAACTTAACTATGAGTGGCACCTCAATATCACTTTCAGTACCAAGCCGTTCAGCCTTTTGTATTACACTTTCCTTGAGTCTTTCAAACCCCATCTTCTGATACAGACCTACGGTTGATTGAGTGGACTCGAAGTAAACGGGCAACCTAGACTGTTCCCCAAGGTCGATTCCCCACTGCACCAAAGCAGCTCCAGCCTTCCGCCCCTGATGTTTCGGAGATACTGCAATCACATGGCAATCTAAAAAAATGGTTAGCGAGAAAGAAAAACTAAGTGGATAAGATTGATATCTAATCTTATCAGATCATCGGACCTTCCCTTACAATCTTCCCGCACTCGTTTTCAACCAATCCTAACAGAATGACCCCGCTATGAGCCGTGCTTGTTCTTTGTTGGACTCGCTGACTGCTACACTTTGAGCCAAGCTACCAGAAACCAATATCTACATCATCTCAATGCGGCTACCTCCGACTGCTTGGCCAATTTTTGGATTTATCCGTCGAAGCACATCGAAAACGCCTCATATAATACATCTGAACTACAGGTCTCGTACTGGAGGAACCGTTGCTTTACATCCGAGGCTTGTTGGGGTACTGGTCGATTACCCGTGCCTCTTGATTTCATTGTTTCTCGTCTGATATTTCGTCTTTCAACTCTAGATTATATCCTTACCACCAACAATCACTAGATGGAGCTCGCAATTCAAAAGAGGCCTGGAGATGTCATCGCAATGGAAAACTTTGCAAGTACCTGCGACAACCTTTCGGAACAGAGACTCCGGAAAGACCAAAATGAAGAGAATGCCGACGGAAACGAAGGGAAGGTAGCTGACGAGGAGAGCATCTCGAAAGATGCGCAAGTGGGTGTACAAAATATGGAGGCTGCAATTTCTGTATGGAGTAAGACACAATTAATTTCTGCCTACATCATGTAAGAAGCAGGATCCAAAGAAAGCGGAAGGCGTTTGGGGAAGCTAACATCTAGCAGGATATGGCTGATTTATCTCGTGGCGAGCACGGAGGAGCCGGTTGTTCGATCCCTAAAACCATATGTTACGAGCCATTTCTCGTTGCATTCTTTGACTGGCACCACAAGCATTATGCAAGCATCATTGGAGGATTGACGAAGATTCCCTTAGCGAAAGTCCTGGATACCTGGGGAAGGCCACAAGGAATGGCGTTGATGCTTTTGATCTAAGTCCTAGGTTATATAATGATAGCTTGTTGTAAGAATGTTCAAACTTATGCTGCCGCACAAGTGTTCTCATCGACCGGGTACGTAATAATGATTCTGCCTTTCTTCAAAATTTTAACTTTTGTTTTAGTTCCCAAGGAATAAGCTACTGCTTGACTGTTTTCATCGCAGATACAGCTGCCCTGAAAATTCGATCCCTTATGCTTGCATTTGCTACATCGCCATATATTATCACCAGCTGGAATGGAGGACCAATCTCACAAAGTCTTGTAGGAGGTCCAGGCTGGAGATGGGGCTTTGGAGTTTTTAGCATTGTCGTTCCTGCCGTCGTGTCGCTACTCATTGCCCTCTTTCTATGGAATGATCGCAAGGCTAGGAAGGCTGGCTTAATATCCCGGAGTCCCATCAACTTCAGTCTTCGCTCATTGAGAAACTACGCCATCGAAGTTGATCTTCTTGGAATAATAATTCTCGCTGCGGGGATGGCTTTATTTCTGTTGCCGCTCAGTCTCTATTCTTACCGAAAACAACAATGGAGGTCCCCAATGGTTATTTCTATGATCATTGTCGGTGCTCTTTTAGTAGTAGACTTCACTTTGTACGAGAAGTACCTCGCCCCGAAGACTTTTATTCCATTCGAACTTCTCATGGATCGACCAGTATTCTTTGCTGGAATGATGTTTGTCTTCCTGTTTTTCAACTCCATGGTCTGGGGAAGCTATTTCTTTTCCATGTTACAAATCATTTGGGGTCTTAGCATTGTCAACGCCAGTTATGTCAGTGCAATTTACAGGGTAGGATCCTGCTCTTTTGCAATCATCGTGAGTTTGACAATTCGCTGGATGGGCATGTTCAAATGGATTGTACTCTATTTTGCCATCCCATTGATGATGCTCGGTGTCGGACTGACGGTTCATTTTCGACAACCGAACAGCGATATTGGATTTGTTATCACGACTCAGATATTCGTGGCGTTTTCTAGGGGAACTATCGTTCTTTGTGGTGAGATGGCTATGATGGCACTTTCCGACCATCAGCACATCGCTGTTATAATCGCCATTTTGAACCTTCTCTCGAGTGTTGGGAGTGCGGCAGGTGGGACTGTCGCCACTGCTATATGGAGTAGCGTATTTCCTGCTGCACTCAAGAAGTATCTGCCCGCTGAGGTTGATTTTACTGAAGTATATGGTTCAATCCTTATGCAGCTGTTTTACAAGGGAGGAACACTTGCCCGAGATGCAATTAGTAGGGCCTATGGTGACGCTCAGCGATACATGCTAGTCACCAGTCTCTGTCTTTTGGCCGGTGCCTTTATTCAGTCGCTATCTGGAGAGACATTGATTTGAAGAAAATTAAGCAAGTGAGGGTCGTGTTATTTGAAAGTTCGATAGAATGCAAAGAATATTTGAATTTCAATCAACTGCTCTTTGCAGGGTGGATTTACAAATTTGTCCAACTTTGTATTCATCCGTATCTGTAAACTGCGAAACTGGTTCCTCTTTGACAACCCATATCATTCAAAGGAAGCTGTAAAGGTCGTCGTGATTTCTTGAAAAAGGGTCTCGTCTAAATACTCGAGTCACACAAAACAACAGGAGACATGAACCTTGTATTTGTGCATGAAGTAAGTCGCACCTTGCAAGGCAATCCTCACTTCCACTCACGATCCTGTTCAATGATTTCGGGTACTTGTTCTCTCAGTAGTCCAGGCTTTATGTTGTTTTTGTTGTTCAAGTTAAATCATCCAACACTAAGCGACAGAATAGAAAGGAAATTATATCTTCTCTCATTCATACTTTTTGCACATTTCTTCAAGCTACCTATTTCGATTGGCTATTCATGCTAAATCTTGAACCAAATGTTCCAACAATTACCGCATCTTGTTTTTCGCCCCTTCGATTTCACGAAAACTTTCCGCCCTGGACCCGCTGCAAACTCGCCGAGCCGCGCAATCCACTTTTTTTATCTCTACCCGTCGAAAGAATTTGCGGAGCCGGAGCTCGAAATGGGAGGGAATAACAATATATTACGGCATATGGTCAAGCACGTCAGAAGTTAGCATATGGCAACATTCCACACGGATTTGGAGATAATTGATATAAACATGGCGAAGCCAATAGTGGGATATAGGTTTCCAGATTTGCTTTGAATTTCAAGACCCGCAGAGCTGCTTTCGTCAAGATGAGTGGAACAGACGATACTATCAAAGGAACGGATGGAAGGCTTGATGTCAATGAACCAGGCTCTAGCTCAGAAGATGCTAGGCTTCAACATACGCAAAAAAGACAGACGAAGAGAGTATAGTATCGATCAGTACCTTTCCAGATCGCAGTAGCGAGTAGTGTTTCTTTCACAGCTCCAGGAATGTAGGATGCGTTAGGAGGACTTAGTGCTAGAGAGGCTGCTGAACCTGTAAGTGAAGTTTTATAAAAAGCCCAGGACCAGCTCAATTGGATTTGGTAGAAGCTACGAAATTTTTTCTAACCAGGTACTCTAGTATGCGGTTTCTACTTCCAATGCCCCTGTCTATGGTCTCTTTTCTATCGTCTGTGTTGCTGCAGGTGCCATAAACAACCGCATTGGATTGCAATATGGCTTGGCTCTTGGTGCAATCGGTTACCCGCTCTACGGTGCTGGTTTATACACAAATAGCACCCACCCAACCACCTGGTTCATGTTGTTTGGTAGTGCTATATGCGGCATTTCAGCCGGTTTCTTTTGGGCAGCCGAAGCTACAATCATCGTCGGTTATCCCCAGCCAGCTGAGCGAGCGTTCTACCTAGCAATTTGGCAGACAGAGAAAGCTTCGGGACCAATTGTAGGGGGTGCCATTAATCTGGGCTTGAATGCTGGTCGTTCAACAGCGGGATCAGTGGGCAGCGCAACATATATCGTCTTCATCGTGATCATGTGTTTCGGACTTCCCATTGCGCTATTGCTATCCCCACCATCCAAGGTATGGAGAAAAGACGGCACCAGAGTCGTCATCCACAAGCAACCAACCTGGGCCGCAGAATTCAGTGGTGTATGGAAACAGCTTAGCTCGCGCCGAATCTTGCTCCTACTCCCAGCATTTTTCATCAGCTACTTCTACAACGGCTACAACAGCACATTCCTAGCCCAACACTTCACCGTCAGATCCCGAGCTTTCTCCTCCATTTTCACCAATTTCTCTGGTATCTTTAGTTCTTTCCTTATTGCCGCCTTGTTGGACCGACAATCTATTAACATCAAGACCCGTGCCAAGATCGCATTCTTTTGTATCATTACCATAGTTATCGGCACCTGGATATGGGCTACGATTCTTCTGAAGCAATTCAGCGATGCACCAGAAACGCCAGTGTTTGACTGGAGCTGGAGCCGACTGACGAGCCAATTCATAAACTGGCTGATGATACAAGTAATTAGAGAGATGTAACAATTGACCTCCTTGTAATACTTCCTCTCTCGTCGTTTGTTTGATTATTCTGTTCATCGAATGAAGTTCTTGAATTTGCTACTCTGTAATTATAAGCCTTGAATTGCCGTTACTTTGCTCCCATCGATAACATTGCCATGATTAATTTGCGAAAGTGGATACCGGCCAATATACGTTTTCTACCTGACGTTCCCATCACTCCCTTGGCGTTGAGGTGAGCATTGTAGCCCAGGCAATACATTTTCATAACTTCCAACCCCTGACAATACGCGTGCCATAGATAATACTCTTCCAGCATCAACTTCGTACAGCAGTTCTCCATCGCATCGTATCACGCATTCCACGAAGCAACATTTGCCTGGTCCGGATTTTGATTCACAAACCTAATCACCGACTTCTATCCCCATGGCCGCAACCCCGATTTCTCCAGAAGTTGTTGAAAAAAATACAGGTATTGAATGGGGAATATTTGTCCTTTTCGCTGTGGTAATATCTGCCATCTTACAATAAATCGGACTGATCTATGAGTGTTTGCTTAGATTCCTGCTCGATGAGCTTTTCAAATTTTTCGGAGTCAGAATCCGTTGTTGAATATACACTTGAGTCCGAAATATACTCCATCTTTTTTCTGAAATCTCTCATCCATCGTTCATTCCGCCGCCTCGTACCTTCGCTTATTCGAGTTTGTCATATCGCTGTCTTCAAAATCTGATGGTACCAACGGCACCAAGGCATTCCCGGCCCGGTTACTGCCTGATCTATCCATGTTTTCGCTTGATCTCTTTCCAAGCTCCACTGCAAGAGCCGCATGACAGGATTCCGCAAATTCTTCATCTTTCACTTCCTCGCCCGTTTCCATATCAATAAGGATGACATCTGGAAATGTGTCCTTCTGCATTTGATACAGGTCCATATCTGAATAAACGCGAAAAATAGGAACCGGGGCTCTGTTACAACTTGGTCCTGTCCTTATTCCTATGCTTGCGTAGGGTCTGGGTCCTACAAATCCCCCGGACAATCCTCATTGCTTCGTCGTATGATTCAAGGTTTTTGGAGGGACAAAAGACGGTTGAAATCCAAGTTGCTAATACACCGTTATTATTGACCCATCTCAGTTGGGGCCTTACAGATGATATTCCTTCATGCTTTTCTTCAAGCAATAAATATTTGCCTATCGTGTGGTTCTCTTGGGCCGATAAAGCGGCTTTGAAATCTTCTAGCTCTTGTTGTGATACAAACGACTATTGAGAATCCTGATAAGACATATATCGGATGAGGTATTCGCGGGCTAGCCTTGCTATGGAGTAGCCAATTCGATACCGACCCCGTCGGTAGTCTCGTCGTGCATGTGGGAAAAAGGAAGGTCTCGCCTCGTTGAGAGCATCACCAACCCTTTTACTCAGGCTTGCATCGAAATTCGTTGTGAGATATTGGCATAATTCTTCGAACCGTTCCCATTTTGTCACATGAAATCCGCAAAATACTGTGAGTTTCCTCGCGAGAAAAATCTCTGGCACAATCCACATCCTTTGCCAGTAGCTGAGACTTACAAAGATAGGCAGTGGTTCCCAAAACTTTAGCATATTGTCGGTATCAAAATTAGATTCTTTAATAAACAGGAAAGAAAGGCTCCAAGCTTCTTGGTTACTGATTGCCTTCACTGCTGCTTCCACGGACTTCACACCAAGTCTGTTGCCCAGCCAGACCAAGACCATAAATGCCACGCTGTATTTATTTATTTATTTATTTATTACTATTTAACGTCAGGCGGAGTCTAGATC
>JAPZOX010000630.1:0-29413 GCA_037952655.1 Hymenoscyphus sp. LP001
CACAGACGTTTTTTGTATGTATTTTTAGTGTCCGACTCGGTGATAAACCACGTTAGATATAAAGCTAAATATATAGTTATTTAATAACGTGGTTCATCAGTACCCTACGTATATTAGTACCCTGCGTACTTTTCCCCTACCAACTACACTCTAACTTTAACACGCGTTTTCTTAACCGCCCTAAATAGAAATTTAAACGTAAGAAGCACGAATCATCTTAGCTATCGAGGCTATCTATATAGCTAAAAAGCTAAGTCGTCGGTCTACTACGAAAATCTATAATATTCTCGAATCTACGCTCTAACTTCGAATAAACAGTTATACTACTCTTTATAAACGTCTACTACTAAACCTTAAATTAAATAACCTAGAGAAGGAGGTAATTATTCGATATATACTTAATCTAGATATAAGAGGATTTACACCCTAGCTAGCTAGTATAGAAGATATAGCGAATTATATCCTCGAATCGTAGAGGGGAAGACGTGTTAGTAAGCTCTAGGCATCTCGATTTATATAACGTTGACTAGAATTAAAGACGTGTTTTAATCGTATTTACAACTTTCAAAGAGCCTTATACGAAGATCTAGAGCTTATTAGTACGTGGTTTTAACTTATAGAGAATATAAGAGCAAAATACAATGTTTTAGATTACGACTTCTACAACTTCGATGAGATAGGCTTTATAATAGGTATTATAAGCCCAGCTATAGTTGTTACACGCGCCGATCAACGTAGCAGAGGCAAGGCAGTTTAGCTAGGCAATCGAGAATAGGCTATAGCAATTGCTTATATAAATAGCGAGGGTTAGGACATGCCTCTATTTTTAGTAGTTCAAGGGAAGAATCATCTCGAGAATTAGTATACTAAGGGCGGCCTCCTATATAACTAGGTTATTAAACCTATAAAAAATAGATAGACAAATAATAAGACAGGTCTAGAATAGCTTTAGCACTTTAATAAGCATACTACTGCTTATATAAGGGGTCTATATCGAATGCTAGTATTAGATAGGCATAAGAGTTACGAATCAGCCGAATTCTAAGAGTATTATAAGGCTTATAATATTATAACTCTTTACCTACCTCCTCACTCTTCTCATCTTACCCAGCTACTCGACGTTAGGTGTTTTAGTATATTAAAACGGGCATATAGTCGCTAAATTAAGACTTTTATTAAAGCTTATATTAACTATATTACTAAGGTCGAGTTCTTTCTCGCCTTTAAAGCAGCGTATTTAGAATCAATAATAGCCTAAAACGCCTAGGCTAGATTCCGCAGAGCTAGCTTAGTACCTTTTAATCCCTAAGCTATGATATTAAAGCTTGATGTCCGATTACGAACTCCTATACCTACTAGCCCCCCTTCTGCGGACACCGACCCTTGGGTCTTATAGACCCCTTATAACCTAACTAATACTCTTTTATAAACAACTTTGGTTAAGAATCGTATTACACGTTATTAAGGAAGCTTGCCAACGCCTATTTTTCAAACAGTTGCTACGTTAGCAAAGGGTATAGAGCGGTTAGCATATAAAGTAACCCTTTTGTCGGCAGAGGTCCGTACCCTTCGAGCAGCAAATAAAGCCCTTAGTAAGCGTCGTAGGGCTAAAAAGACTCGGGTCCGTTAAGGAGGTGTACTTACTATAGAGGATACGCAGGACGTATTAGCTTAAAGGGAGGCAGAGGAACAGGCTCGACGCGATAGGCGTTCTAAGGGAGGGAGGCAAAATAAGGGGTAACCCTCTAGGCAACGGTATAGTACTTGTAGAAAGACTAGTCATAATACACGAACTTGTTAAGAGGCTATAGATATATCTAGTTCATTAGATTCTAAGTAGTTTTAGTTAATTTAATATATTATAGTTGTTTAATCATATTCTAAAGTAATAAGGTAGGGGAAAAGTGCGCAGGGTACTGATATGCGCAGGGTACTGATGAACCACGTTATAATTTTTTAAAATTTAGAGTACTTAAGTTATAAAGATAAAGTTCTACTCTTTAAATATCATCTAATACTAGATACTAATCTAAAGAATTGTTATTTAAAGAAGTTTCTATAATTATTTCGACAAATAGAGTTAATCATATAAAGTTTCGAGATATTTCGAAGTAATTCTAGACAAGTTATAAGAGATACTTGTGTAAAAGTCTTTATCTAATTCAATTGTCAGAGATTTTTAGAATAATGAAATCAAAGAAAGATAGTTACTAGAATAAAAGAATCTAAACTATCACGCCTGCTCATTATATCAAGTTCAAGGTCCCAGCGTATTCAGTGAATCTGGTAAAGAGTGGAGTTATCTTAAGCGAGAAATGCACCGGCCAACTAAAAGCGCAAACACAAAGTGAAAGACAACAACAGAGAAAAGACGATAACAGAACAAGAAAACAAAAGACCTATTGGTCCGGCGAATGGCTTCTGAACCGCAGATCAGGCTCCTGTAGCAACCCACTAACCTCAACATGCTCCTCCAAAAAACACCTTCAACCGCCCACCCACCCCGTCCTGTCCAACGTTTGCCCACTGGGCTATACAACTACCATGTTCATGTGGATTCCAGCACCATTTCCTGCAAACCGCCAGCCTCAAGCCACGAATCTGCAGAAACAAGCTATCTATAATATCGAACGTCTCGCCCGCCTCCCCAACCAAAGCAGTATATTCCCAGATGCGCCCAACACCAAACACCTACTCAAAGACTACAACGTCTCCCATCGCCGCCGCTATGCTGCCAGATTCCAGTCCTCCCCCTTGAACCCGAATCCGAACAATACATCTGCGAGTCCTGTCATAGATCCAGAGATCGCGGTACCGCAACAAATTATCCATTTGGCTAACGCCCATGTCAAGAATCCCTCCGAGACCTTCCTTCTTCTCTGCGATATTGGGGTGTCTAGAGATGTTAACATCCGCGAAGGATGGGAGGGTGCTTTGGGTTTGAAGGATATGAGGAATGCGGAGGCTTTTGCTATGACTGCTGTGGGAGAGGTTCAGGAGGGACTTGATCGGTGTGACCAGTGCCAAAGAGTAGAAGGACCATTTACAGAATGTGTGGTGGTTTCAGGATGTGAGAATGGTGCTTGTGGTTGCTGTGTCTACGGTTCTGGAGATGGAAACCCTAAGTGCTCCTTGTGGTTTGGGAAAGGCTTTGTGCCAAAGGAGAAGATCGAAAAGGCTAAGAATGACCATAAGAAGTTGGACACAACAGCGATAGAAGAAGCTATCGAGAGAGGTATGTAAAACCTATTCCTTTGCGGATTATTTCATCTTTTGCTAACAAAATTAGGGTTTGCACAGAGATTCAATACCGACGGGCCCCCTCCTAGATTTCCCCCTGAACTTACAAGGCTGTCCTGGGAAGAGTTCGATGCAAGGGGCGTTGTTCTTCAAAATGCATTTGATCGCATTGAAAAAGAGGTTATTGAGCGACAGGCACTTCACAAAGTGAATATCAGCAAGTATCGCAAGTTCGATGAAATGACAAATAGACAGCTGCTTTCTACTTGGGATGCGCTCTCAATTGAGCTTACGGATTGGAAGAGAGTAATGACTACTAAGCGTTTGCGCCTTTGGGATGAGTGGTATCGCGAAGCGAATGAAGAGGAAAAAGAGGATACGAAAGATGGAGAGGCAAGAAATACCAAGGAAGAGACTAGAGAGGAGGATAGAGCAGAAAATGCAGAGGTTAACGAAGGAAATGCGAGGCATACCAAAGAAGAGACCAAGGCCATCAAAAATATCCTAGGCTGGCTCACACAATGCACTGAGCAGCAGGCGAAAGCAGAATCAATGGGGGATACGATGGAGGAGACGACAGATGCTGGAACACAAGTACAGCAGCCCCTTTTGGAAAGCGTCGAAATCGAAACTGGTCACCTTGAGAATAGCCAAGATATCACCGAAGTCGAATTGACGGAAGTTGAGTTTGGCGAAACAGCTGGCACGAAAGATGGCATGCAAGAAAGCCAAATTACCACAGGACTCGGCATGACAATGAACGAAGAGAATCTACATGAGTATCAGCAACAGGGAGATCAACAGCAATTGATTACGGAAAATAGCCAACCTCTCGTCCGACTCGATGACCCATTGCTCTCGGAGTGTGCACTTCAGCAAAAGAGTATAGAAACCAGCCAATCTGTCGCCGGATTTGATGAGCCATTGATGTCGGAGGATGGAATTCAGCGTCTATTTGAACAGCAATTGAAGGAAACCCAACAAGCAGGAAAAAGAAACAAAACCCTTCCCGATAACGATAACGATGAGACCTCCACCGAACCTAGACAATCGAAGAAATTCAAAAGCTCGGCGGAATAGATGTATTGTAAAAAGGAAGGAGGGGAATTGCTCTATTATATGAAACAATATAGAAGAACGGGTAGTGTGTTTTTGCACTGGGTCTTGGCGGGTATGATAAATCATAGATTCGGGTGGATGATTTCAACTCATGACACTGGTGTGGGATCAAGAGCAATTTGAAAGGCATGAACTGAACCGAGTATCAGACAGGCAAGAAATCTCATCGAGTGTTTTGTGTGAGGTCGTAGTGTAGTATTTTTCATGTATCATCATGTATTTTCATTTCCGTTTATCATTTCCATTTCCCGCCCCCTCAAGGCAGCCAACGACCCCTATCCCTCACCCATCCCCACCAGCCTTTACCGTACCATTTCCCATGATCCCCGTTTAACAAGGCGCGTGGGTCTTCCCCTCCTTCCCCTGCAAACTATGTTTCTCATTCTTATAATGCTGAGTCCCATGTTCCTTCCGTCCCTTCGAGGAATTAACAGCATGTTTCCAAATAAACATATTATGCTTCTTAATATCCTCGCGATCCATCGCATCAAGCACACCAACGCAAAGCTTAATATCCTCAAGAAGCTGATCACATCGACTTTTACTAAAGTCCTCTCTTACCACAACACGTAACATCTTGAGATCTTTGGTGTGCGGTGCCATGGTGTAGGCAGGAACAACCCAAGAGCGTTGACGCAGTTGATGCGCGAGTGCGAATTCGTCGTAGTGCTTCTTTGAAGCCGGGTCGAGGCGGAAGGCTACTAGGGGGAGACCGCGGCCGTTGGTTTCGGACATGATTACGAAACCTAGTTGGGAGAGGGAGGATGAGAGGTAGTCAGCTGTTCGGGTGAGGTTGGACATTATGGCGCGGTAACCGTGTTTTCCGAGGCGGATTAGTTGGTAGTATTGTCCGATGACTTGGGAGGCTCCCTGTTAAACGAGTTAGTATGAGTTCAACTGAGGAAAGTATGGTTTGAATACCTTGGAGAAATTGAGAGTGAAAGAAGCTTGATCAGCACCAAGGTAGTTGATGTTGAAGACCAATTCCTTGGGGAGATACTCCGGTGCTCTCCAGACGATCCATCCCACACCTGGGTATACGAGACCATATCTATTTTAAAGTCAGCAACCAACCCTCTTGAGATTCGATAAGAAGACTTACTTATGACCAGAAGTATTAATCGAAATCACCTTCTCAAGTCTAAAATCCCACTCCAACTCCGGAACCACAAAAGGAGCCACGAATCCACCACTAGCAGCATCAATATGAATAACCGTATCAATCTTCCTCTCAATAAGCAAATCATTGACCGCCTTAGCATCCTCATACTCTCCCGTGTACGTCGTTCCCAGAATAACACAGATGCCAATGGTATTCTCGTCCACCAACTCAACCGTCTCGACGGGGTCAATAACAAATCGTTCTGGTGTGCAGTAGACGTATTTCTCCTCGACCTCGAAGTATCTAGCTGCCTTCTCCCAGCAGACTTGGACTGCGGAGGACATGACCATGTTTGGTTTATCGTATGGTTTTCCAGCAGCCTTACGGGCGTTTTGCCATCGCTTCTTCATTGCCAGAACTGCCAACATAATGGCCTCTGATGACCCGACTGTACTTGTACCGACCGAGGCGGACTCATTGTCATCGACAGGTGCGTTGAAGAGACGACCGATCATGGAGACGCATCGATTTTGGATATCGGCGGATTGGGGGTACTCCTCGTAATCGATGAAGTTCTTCGAGAAAGACTCGGTCTACATCCCTTCGTCAGCAATTCCCACCCATGGAGAACACTTTCAAACTCACCATCAAATCCTCAACCTCCTTTTCCATATAAGTAGTAACAAAAGACGCCAAACTGAAGCCTCAATTAGCACAGAATCCCTTCTTCTCCACCCTACGAAAACACATACTTAAGCATCGGATTCCCATCAAGAGATAAATCATCCTTAATCATTCGATACGCAACCTCCTTGGGCATCTCGCCCTCGGGCATCTCATGTTTTGGCAGATCCTGAGCCGCAAACTTGGAACCGTAAACACTAGTAGTGAATTGACCACTACCCTCTGCCATATCCAGCTTCTCCATTCCCTCAACGAGAGGCTTATTGATCGCCTCATCGTTGGGAATTGTTGCGAGGTGAACCATGATTGCGGTGTCGTAGTTCGTAGTTCGTAGTAGGGTAATGTCGTTGAATTTGCAATGGAAAGTTGGATGCTTGCTCGTCCTTTGCGAGTTTGAGAGAAAGAGAATTGAGGAAGAGAAAAGAGAATTGAGGAAGAGAATTGAGGAAGAGAAGCGAGGAAGAGAAGCGGTGAAGGAGAAGGCGCTCACTTTTAAAAGAGGAAGGAGGCGAGAGGGGAGTGTGTGAATAAGAGGAGGCCCAAATCGAGGGGTTTTTATTCAAGCTACATCATGCAGCTGGGACTGGAACACCTCAGCTCCACCTCAGCTCAACAGCGGGGTTAATGCACGCATTCCGTACCAATCTCCAATCCTGCCGGACCAGGATGCGAGCTGTTTCAACCTTGGCACAAAAGCTTAGCAGAGCTCCATATAACCCATATAATGTCAAGTCCTCGAATCTTGATTCGCTACATCTCCTCATCTCCTGAACATTGGCTGGCGCACTTCAACTCGTCGTTGATTCCGAACCGCCAACGTCATCACAGCCCGTTGAAGGAGAAACCGTGGTCGTAGGCACCGTCAAGGTGCTTTTGAAATCTAATCTTACGCAGCTCTAATACTGTTGTTATATAATACGGACAAATCAAAATTCAGTTTTTTTTATTGTGGGGTATGCTAGACGATGACTGCATAACATGTGCGGGAAACACACTCACCTTAGTTGAACAACCCAGGGCACAACCCGGGGCACCGTACATTAACGTCAGACAACATGACGGAATTGTGTTGTACAAATATCCCGGGGAAGAAGAGAAGGAGAATGAAGTATATATGGCATTAAATTGAAAATTTTAAATGCATTCGATTCTAGATCCTTGAGATATGTATAGAAGTATCCCAACGTCTGTTCATTGTAGCTAGTACCAGAACCTATTATTACAAACGCCCGAAGCGAGTCCGCTTTCTTGTACAGCCGGTGAACGTCTATGCTCTAGAAGTAGTTTGAGAAGAGGAGAAACCAGCCCAAACGATGCATGCAAAAAAAATTCCGAAAGAAATGCATCCCGTATCCATCCCATGTTTCATTGACTATGCAAGCAGAAAAGCCCACCAGCCTTTTAAAACACCCCGTTTGATGGTCCATATCCCGTTGTTGAACAATTCTATCGTCGTTTATGCAGCAATCTCAACACCACCAACAGCTCCCAACGCTTTCTTAACATCACCATAGATGGCAAATTGACCAGCGGTCAAAGTACCGACCATGAAGAGACGGGCAGGGAGACCAGCAAAGGCACCCTTGAGACCGAGCTCACCAGCGATCTTGATCAAACGGCTGGTGGTTCCCTCTCCTGGAGCACCCTTGGTCTTGTTGATCTTGCTCAACATGGTGTCGGCTGGTTGAGAGACGACAGCGGCGGCCAAACCAGCAACGAGACCGGAACCAAGGTTGATGGTAGTTTGGAGACTGTCGGAGGCAGTGGATTTATCGACGGACTTGTAGATGAGCTCGGAAACCTTCTCGTAGACGACGAACTTGGCCATGGTGTATGGAACCCTAGATATATGGTTAGTCCTGGAAAGATGGGTGATGAATTCTGCCAGACAAAACTTACTGCTTGAACAAGATAGGACCGAATCCGGCGTAGAAAGCACCGATTCCCTCACTTCTGAACATCTTTCCGAAGCCTCCAATGAGGCCATTGGCGTATGTTGGGTCGGAAACGAGACGGATACGGGTGGCCTCGAGAGGGCACAAGGCAATATCGGCGAAGAACTCGGCGGCGGCGGCAGATGCCAAGTAAACGGCAGTTCTGTTCTTTTGGGCGGTCTCATATCCGAGAACGTTGATGGATTGTTGCTTGAATAGTTCGTAACCTCCGAATTTGAAGGCACCTTGGAGGAAATAACCGGCAGCAGTTGGACCGAAACCGGTCAAAAGCGCACCAGCACCCTCCTTAGCAATAACCTGTCGGAAACCTCCAATCAAACCCTTGTTGTATGTGGCTGGGTCAAGTTGTATTCTGGTCTTGACGCTGTAGGAAGCAATTGTTAGCGTGTGTTCTACATTCTGCGATGATGCTATCGCGCCAAGACGGTTCCAGATACCTGGCTTCCTTCGCGAGCGCAAAGATGGGAGAGGACGGGAAAGGGGCGCAACTTACACATCGACGGGCGTGAGGGCTCCGTGGGTGATGGAACAGCAGAGCGCACCAGCGACGGCGAATCTGGAGTAGAGCTGGACTCCGGAGAGCTTCTCTGGGGTGGCAGCGGCCAAGTTTTGGACAACGGCGTCAACTTTCGTCGAGCCGGTTGCGGGTACTGATGGAGCCATCGTGGGATATGTCTATTTCGCAAAGAATGGAATTATTAGATAGGAGGAGCGGAGGAGCGGAGGGGTGGAGATGGTGTTCTGGGACAATTCTGGAGGCTCAATGGATGGGAATGGTATGAGGGAGGAGGGAGGAAGAGTAGGAGAGCAGCCGGCGACTTCTTGAAATCACAAAATTTATCTGGCGCTAACCAGCTTTCGGAAGGTTTCGGGGTTGGAAATCCCTCGCCTGTCCCTCGCCTGTCCCTCGCACGCCGGAAATCTCGCGGACCGCACACGTGCCAATGAGAGCTCGTGGATAGGTGGGCTAGACCCACTCCAACCTCCCCGGCCAGAAGTCGGCCTCAGAAAGCCGCAAGGCCGAGGTCGAAGTTTATAACTAGCTACAAGTACAAGTATCACTTCTTTCATCATCATGGAATGCTTTATAAATACAATACATCACAGCTTTGGAAATAATCAATGAAGCTATTATTTTGGCTTCTTCGTACCAAAAGATCACGACAAGCTGTTCATCTCGGATATATCCAGTGGGAATCTTCCGGTTTGCCGAACGTGGAAGATGTTGTTTTTTCTTTTTCGCAGTTTATCCTTGAGGACATAAGTTTGACGCTGCATTGCTCTGGCGAAAAAGAGAACTTCTCAAGTAGCAGATATAAAAATATGCTCCTCATATCGATGGAGTACTGCAAGGCTCAGTCTCCCATGCCGCCCTATGCGACTGATTGGACGCAAATTGAATCCCTTAGCTCTCATCCAAGTAAGCATGGGATGTCTGACAAGAACCTTGAAGCACATCTCTTTCAACTTCTAGTTATCCTTATTCGATTGTCAACTTTTGGGGTTTGAATATAGAGGAAGTTCGCTACACGACACATTGCGATGGCAGATTATCAGTATCTCTTCGAGGAAGATTTCGACAAAAATGTAATGCTGCAAAAAAAGTGGCACTTTCGAAGATGGCAACCCCCGCAATATGGACCAAAGCGACACTCGTCATCTCGACGAAGCCATTCACGAGAGCCTCACTATACCTACAGCTACCCCGTCCATGGACTATTGATTAAGCACCTCACTGTGAGTCTCTCGGTTGCCCGGCATTCATTATATCCTGCTAATTTCATAAATATCAGTCGTCCGTCAGACTCGAGGAGATTCGCTTAACCGCCGAAGATATCAATGCGGAGAGATTTAGACATAGAGAACAAGATGAATTTGCACGCCTTACCTTTATGTGAGCTTCGGGAAACAATTTCCAAGGTCCTGGCTGATATGGAAAATAGAAAATCACCACCAAGGTTGACTGCAGAAGAAGCCGGAATAAAAGGCAACACCAACCCATTAGCACCTTTTCCATTTGATGAAGAGACATTCTACAAATTCATTGACATTCTCCATTTTCACAAAGCCTCTTTTTCATACAGCGGCGTTGGACGAGTGTCAAAGCTGACCGGGCCAAACAACATAACTTGTACGCCTCTGCTTTCTTTCCATTGCAATTTACGTTAGCTATAGCTAATAGCACCAGCAATCTATATCGAGAACTACAGTCATGAGAGCAGATGGTATAAGATTTGCATCGCCTACGATCCGCAGTATATGAGAACGTCAGTTTTCCCCCATAACCTCAATGCCGAAGAATCAAATATAATACGCTCCGCCCTCGAAAACCCTTCAAATTTCCACTTCACCATACATCCTCTGTTCGTGGTCCTCCTCACCTTCGAAATTCTATACCAATTCTGTCTCACAGAACTATATCGTCTCTTCGGGAGTCAAATGCACCTCGAGCGATCCCTTGGCCTCGGACCCTACGTACCTCGACATCTCAAGGCAAATGAAAATATCGACAACAAAGCCGCCTTCGCGAAAGCATACGGTGACGGTAAAGCACTATGTGGTTTAGAGGAACGAACGGAGTACAACATCATGATGGGAAAAAAGATCCTTGCATTTTTCCAGGATCTCGATGACATTACCCCAGAAGGGCCGGGAAAAGCTTCCTTTGTAAAGGCTGGGTCGATGATAAAAACGAAGCTAGAATACTTGGTTGAGAGTCTCGAACTCCAGTTTCCGCGTCTGAGACGCGCGAAAGCTAATAATGAATTAAATAGAACAGGAGTAATTCCCCAATCTCAGATCAAACTCCCTCCATCCCTTCCTGCTCACAGAATCACGAAAACTAACATCCCCAAAGCTGGAAAACCGTCTAACAACCCAAACAAATACTCTCTCTTACCAAATCGCTTCCGAGACCCGTTCCGACTCCAGCGCCATGAAAGCCATCGCCGTACTTACCATGTTATTCCTTCCTGGCACCTTCCTCGCCAGCTTTTTTGCCATGCCACTGTTCAATTGGGACGCTGCGACCCAGGAAGAAGTTGTGAACGGGAGATTTTGGATATATTGGGCTGTAACAATTCCCGGGACAATTCTTGTTTTGGAGTGTTGGAGAATTTGGTGGGTTTGGAGGGAAAGGGAGTTTGCGAAAGAAAAGCAGCGAAAGGATAGGAATGAGAAGGTGGAGTTGGGAGAAGAGGAAGAGGGGTGGCGATGGGATTTTGACTTGGTTGGGGGTGGGGAGAAGAAGAACGGGAATGAGGATGTGAAGGGTTGAAATTGTTGGTTGGCTCGGAGAGTTTTCACAACCTTGGTAATGCAATAGTCGGGTCTTTCAAGACCAACGGTTCAAGAATGAAAAGTATAAACTAACTCCCCTATTCAATTCTACATGCCAATTTCCAAAAGCAAATCGATTCCGCTGAGCGTGTGAATTTCTTCGATTGCTCGGAGGAGGCCTCGTTTGGAAACGGGAATGGAAATGGATACATGATGAATGACACAAAAGCAACCCAGCTACACTATGATGATTTTTACGAGAAATAAATCAATGTTCTTTTCATCTAGTCTATTATACCTGGGACTTACTCTCCAACAATCATGAATAGTTATTTCTGGTCGGTTGATTGAGTTTCTAGACTAACCTAGACGAGATCCCTGAAAATGTCGTGCTAGAAACATATATTACACCATCATTCACGTGCGAACTTTTCCCTCTTAAATATAACGATCTCACCTCTAGTTTATTTTTGTTTTAGATTGCTTCTTTTTATCTTTTGATGGGTACCATCTGGGGAGAGAAGGAAGTTCAGTGACTTCCTACCTCTTCTCTTGGTTGTGCCTTCTGAGTTGGACGATGAGAACGGGAGAAATTCTTCAATTTTTTTTTCTCTCCAAATCTTATTCACGTCTCGAGAATTTTGTTTTTCAAGTAACTTTTTATTCATTCGAGTCAAGAATAATTGCGCGTTTCAAATGTCTAAGGGTTCAAAAACCTAAAGGGCTGAGGGGGGAGAGTCAAAGTTGGGTGTTGAGAATGATCCGCCGATTTGAGGTTCAGCCAAGGTCTGAAATTCATATCGGAAGATCTATTTCATGTGCAAGAAGTGCAAGAATGGTGTTTCCAGGATAAAGCAATATGTTCCAAGCACCATCCATCTCCAAGATCCCTCAAGCACTCTCGGGAATCATCCGCTTGCTCTTCAGGAACTCATAATCGGGCATCGCGGCGCGGACCATGGCTTCGATTTGCTTTCCTGTATCTTCACCAAACTCCTCGCGCCATTCCTTTGCCTCGACATCGATGTCTATTCCATCGCTCGTCAGCCCCTTCTTGATTCCGTCGGATGCGATGAGGGTACCCATCATGACCTTCATCGTGATGGGCATCTTCTCGACCTTCTCCTCACTTGGTTTGGGCCATGAGAATTGCGTCTTGGTGGTATCCATTTCCATTAAGCCTGCGATTTTGTTCATGAGAGATGGGTGGTTCATGATATCGTCGGCATCAATGATAAGAGGCCAGTAGACTCCATTGTGAGCCGGTTTCTCGCTGAAGTAATCGGCGTAGTAGGTGTACATTGAGCGTGTAAATTTAAATGTCATTGCTACACATCTCTCTGCAACCTTGGCCTTGAAGATCTCTCCTGGCATTTTGGCGAGGCTCCTCTCGAATGAGGGGAACATAAGGGCGGGGTGACGGATGAGGAAGACGGGGTAGTAAGTGTTCAGCAACTCATCTGGAATGAGGGTTTTGTTCAAAGCAGAACGTGTGGATGAGGTGCCATAACTTTCGGGGAGTTGGAGAAGCCAGGGACTTTCGTTGGACTCCTGAAAGGGGTGGATGGCTTTGCTGACGGATGTGGGTCCAAAGAACATGTTTGCGTGTTCCTTGAGGAAGGCGATCTTTCCGCCGGCTTGGGCTGAGGTGGTGTAGTTTACGAAGTTGTCGAGACTGGCTTGGTAGGCTTTCAACATTGCGCTTCTTTGCTCTTCGGACCATTCTGTTATTGGTTTGTCGCGGGTGCCTAGCTCACCGCATTTGATTACGGCAGACAGGAAGTAGTAGCCTCCGTGGAAAGCTGGGAGGGCGACTTCGGGTTGTTGTTCGAGGTTGAGGATCTTGATTGCGAGGTTGGAAGCTGTTCGTGGACAGGTCATGAAGGCGTAGCGACGGGATGGAGCTGATTCCATGATTGCGGTTCGAGTGGGTCTTGTTCTGCGATGGTGTTGTGGTTTCTTGATGTTGTTCTTTGGCTGTTTGGAGTTGAAGTAAGAAACGCGAGTGGCTTGGTCAACTGAAGGTGAATTTATAGTAAGTTTCTCACTCCAAAAGATACCTCAACTCACCCACCCACCTTGTGCTGACGGACTTCGCTGTACTGCAGGACGGGGGCAGGCTAAAATGCCGACCACGAAAGGTCCTTGGTCCATAGAACCCAACACAGTTTTCCATTGCATGATACAGGTGTAATCGGTGAGGGGTTTGCTCTAATCTCGTCCTTCTCTCGGTCCTTGATCTCACCCCGAGTGCCGATAGGTATGTGATACATTACGGTTCTGTTCATCATGAGATCTGGAAAGGAAGGTAGCGAAGCTGTCATCTTACCCCGCCATCATGGATTTGGTAATTTTGGCCAGCGAGATCGGATATGCTCCCAACAACAAACAACTACAGATGTTTGTGAGAAGGAGGCATTTTTCTGGCTTAGTGTGGTTTGACAGAGTTCTGCCGTTTTTGCCATGGCTTCCTGTTGTGTTCAGATTGAAAAGCCGTTTGGCGGGGGTTGGATGCGCCAGGCGAGCAAAGCGGCAATGGAAAGAATAATTGTGCGCTCCGGTGGGAATTTGTAGCTATTGTTATTGTTTATTAAATTATTAAACTCGACATCAATTACTCGGCAGAATTCGCACAGACGTTATTTACCGGCAGTGATGTTGGAAGTTGGTAAAGGGGGCCCCGGTTTTGTCTATCGCTAACATGAGAACGCTAAAACTTCTCTTTTCGAATCGTGCTATTTCTTTCTAATCTTTACGGACTACACACAACAACAATGTAATTAGATTATCTAAGAACTTGTCCGAGTATTAATGAGCAAATTCGGAATTAGCCTATATTTTTAATATATAATTCCGATTACTGTTTCGTATAGAATCTGCGTTTCTGCACAGGGTGGAAAAAGGGAACTTTTTTCCTTCTCCGTAAAGAGTGCACCCAGGCAGGCGCTCTCAGACATTAAGGCAACCCCTTGAGCACTTGAAAGGAATATTACTCGACATAAAATAGTCGCAAAAATAAGAGAAAAATACGGGTAGATGCGCAAGACCCTTTACAATCATACAGCTTCGAACGTATGTCACGAAGTATATCGCTTCTTACCGGATATCTCTTTCTCACTCGGTTCTACATTAGAAAATTTCTAGAAGAAGCAAAAGAGTTCTTCTAGAAATCGCAGACTAAAAATTAGACCTCCGGGCCGGGCCGCCAGCGCATTTCAAACGAAAATCGGTGGCGATGCGGCGACACAACGACATCTCTATGCGCTTCTGCCCCTCATTCAAGCTATTCCGCTCGCAGCCTGAAGCTATCGACAACAAGAAGATGCTTCCGAGATTAGGACATGTCGCTATCAAGTTAGCGATGCTCCAGAAGCAGCGGAAAGCAATGCCCTGGACGCCCTGAGGTTCACGGCCAGGTCGATAAGCGAAGATGCTTTTTTACACTTCATTTTTGCTGCCCATCCCATCTTGATGAATGTTCTTCGTGTTTTACGTTGTGCTCTCATGACATTTTTCCATAAATTCACTCGTCATTCTGCCACTTCTAGCAATTTTGCAACTTATTTTGGTCCGCCAGCCCCTTCCGGGCGGCCATTGTCGCACCTGCTGTACTGAAGAAATACCCCGCCTCACCCGCTTTTATTTGCGGCGTGGTCAGTTGCGCCTCAATGACAAGGGGTTTCGTATTGCTCTTCGAATCGCATCCAATTAGATTGTGATAATCTTGTCAGATTTTCTCCCTTGCCGATCGCTGGCGCAGTCATCCTCATTTGGAAATTGGAGAGAACATTTTGACATCACCCTATGTAAGCGTATTTCAGCCGCACAAGGCTTCCATCTCTTGTCAATGTATATTATCACGCATTCTGTGAGCGCTTTGTAATTGTTGGTGCCGCATCGTTCTCCTATGTTGTGTTTGAACTGTTATGCCTTCTATATCTCGCCGCCCAACTGTTTTTAGTAACTTCTCAAGAGAGAGGAGGGGTACAGCATGTTTTCATGATGACCTGACGATTGAGTATGTGGAAGTTGGCTTCTTTTTCTTGTCCAAACACGATTGCTAACTTACCAAGTATTGTTTTAGTCCCGTCGGTCGGGGCTGATCCCATTGCAACGTGGGGTTCATGGATCGAGGAAGACTTGCTGGTGCAAATACCAACGGCACACATTCGATTTTATGATCATGGTCAAGCGAATGAAAGTGAAGGATTAGAAGCACTTGGAAATCGCTTTCTCGGTCTCCTGCAGAAATCACATACATTGGAACTAAGACCGCCTACAATTTTCCTTTGCCATGGTACCGGAGGGCTCGTCGTAAAGACTACTCTAGTAAACGCACAGCGAAACCAAATATATCTCGGTGTGGTGCAGTCTTGCATCGGAATTGCTTTCTTTTGTAAGTCGAAATAAAATCACCTCATTATCATAATCAGCTCCCGAAAGACACGAGGAAGTCAGGGTCGGCTTCACATTGCGAGAATGCATACCGAAGCTACCAAACAGATGGGTCAAGTCTTCTTACTTCGGCACTCGTCATTCTCTTCGAGATGAGAGAATGTCCGTCACAACTTTGACCTCGCTCACATAGAAGAATCGATGGGATGGGATAGCTTGGTTTCAGATGCTAACAATTTCAGCCGTTCCACAACATGGTTCAGACTTCCTTTCTGACCCGGATTTCTATCGGACAGTAAATCTGATCCCAAATTCTCGCTGGCAGCATGATGATCGTTATCGGAAGCAAAACAGCCCCCCGCTCTACCCGGTACCGCCCACGCCGAAGCTGATAGGAGATTTAAGATCAATCAGTGATCTGGAATTCTTATCAGAGTCTTTTTCTTCGCTGCTAGAAACGTCACTCAAGGATGCAAAAATTTGGTCCCTCTACGAGACTGTTTCGGGCGGTTTTCGATGGACTTCAGACGGAACAAAGCTCGACGACCAGCATGAATGTGTAGTACCTGCAGAATCGGCAACATATGGCTTGTCGGAAATGGGTACAAACATCATGCTTCTCTGTAATCATTGGGGAACAGCATCATTTGACACCATGCACGCGAAGGATGAGAAGTTCGATAGTCTCCATGCCTCTACAAGCAAATCGGATTTCGTTAGCGAAGTGCAAGGTTGCGTCTTTGGCGAACTATGGCCTTTTGGGGACATCACGAAGAAATTCAAAGCCCAGAGTCATTGTTTTTACAAGGAATATCCACATCATATTTCCAATGACATGTCTTTTTCAGAACTACTTGAGGGCGAAATGAAGGAGTTTCTTTATCCAGATGATAGAATCAGTCTTCCCAAGATGGATGAACCCAAATTTGTACCAATAGCTTCTAAGAATACGAAGATTCCACGGTCAGTATTGAAGAAGAGAACTCCAAGCCATACTCAGGATTCTCCAACTTCGCATCTAGGCCATCAAAATGTTGGAATTCTGGGAAAGCCAGCAGAACTTACTTTGGAGCCAGAAATCCAGAGGAGGAACTCGCAAGGTAGTGCTTGGAAAGTTGTCATGCTGCAGACTGGGGGAGGTGTAGTAAAGCCCAAGGATTGTAAGTTTATTGTTTGCAATGGGGAGCACTCAAAAAGGTACTAATTTCATATCCTAATAGCTTATCATGATACAAGATCGTCTTCTGTCATCTCGGAATCCGGAAGTTTTATCGGCAGACGAAACAGTTCGCCAATTCATGAGAAATCTGCTCATTCAGTCAATTTAACCCCACATAAGCTGGCATTCTCGATAAACCAGCCCGAGGTACGCATAATCAAGGAATCAACATCATCAGAGGTTGTAAAGTCCGGGAGCTCCAAGCCGAGAAGCAGATGGATTCATGTGCCCTGTACGCATACTGGCTGGGCTGAGGTTTGTTTCTTACCCTTCCATAATTCTTGGTTCGGCTAACTGAAATATTTCCCAGGAGATAATACGTGGATTCGCAGGAGCGACGAACCAGGAGGGGCCATGTGAGGAGATGCTACAGGTATAAGACCCAATTCAAGCCAAGATTCTAAAGAGTACTGATGGTTAGAAACAAGGACAAATTCTGGCTCAAAAGACAGAATTCTGTTACTCATAGCCTCCCCCATGCACGCTATATGCACTCGATGTGTGAATTTTTCGGTAGCCTCCCTGACAGCCAGGCGCCCACAAATACAACAGACTCGGATGGAAATTCCAAAAGAGATTCCTCGCCGCATCCAACCAAGAGAGGAAAATATAGTGGTGTGAGAGAAATTATGTATATACGTAAGTGATATTAGCCCGGACTCATTCTTCCAATGCGTTTGAAAATTTACATGGCTAATAAATACAATAGCTTACCTCCACTGGGAGCCTTTTAGGCAATTCCGAAGACGCGAGAGAGTTATCCACAACTGCATAAAACTCGAAGCAACTGCGGACCAACAAAGAGTCGAAGAAGAATCCAGAACATTTGCAACCCACGGAGGAACGAAACGCCGCAAAGAAGAAGGAGCTCTACTTGCCAATTTCAAACTGTTCAGCAAGTTGAGGGAGAACTTAAGCGAGTCTCCGGGTTTGAGATTGATATGGCAGTGTCTGAGTGAGGATAAGCAGCTTCATTGCAGAAGGTCGCTTGATCAGTATATGTATACGACTTTACCGGATACGTCAGTTCGGGATAGAGATCAAATTTTGTACAAGTCTAGGCTGTTGGACTCCGGGAAGTCAACTTCCATCTTCAAAGAAGAAGAAGAAGAAGAAGAAGAAGCTCAGAATCCTGGCTGGGAAAATGATGAGTCTGATGACGAAGACGGTACTCCTGGGAACGTGTTAGTGGTAGATCAATTGTGGATGTTTGTTATGGATGACGGTACGTATTCTTGGGGAGAAAATCTCACATTGAGAATTTAACCAAGCTTGTAATTACCCGCGAGAAGTTCTGACATTTTTATAGATACCGTAGTCACATTTTTCCCTCCCAAGGAGGTTGATATAAAACCTGGCGGGCGTCCCATGATGTACTCTTCTGCCTTGGAACCCGAAGCTCCGCCAGGTATTACACCACTGCTGAGATCCAAAGGGGACATACAGACTGCTATATTGAAGGACTTGGAATCGAAAGCCGAGTTAATTACCAACAAATGGGATATGGCTGCATTGGTTGTGAAGCACGCCGTCACTGTTTTATTTGATCGATTCGAGACCAAAGAACCACATGTTATGACCCACTTTGGGAGATATATTGAAAGACTGGTAAGTTGAGCCAAGTGTCTAGTTCGGGAAATTAAGAAAACTCTTCTAACTTCTTTATAGACCGAAAGCCAAGCACGGTCCTGGTCGCGATTGAAAATCGGTGGGCATTCTCCGAGTTCTTTTTCCCTCTTTAGTGTTGTTTTAGGAGGACTGAGGCATGATTTCCTCCTCAGACAACCTTGATTCCTGCTAGTTTCCTCAAACATACTTCTATAAATTGTAATACTAACTCAGAGTTTGTCCGCAGGACGTGGTCGAAGGCTTCGTGGGTCGACTAAGGATGTGCAACAAATATTCCAGGATATCCGAGACTTGCGAGAGCTTCGAGATGTTGAAGATGAGTTAGGGATTATAAAGAAAATATTGGACAAACAACAGACACATGTTGGTAAAATGCAGAAGGAATATGGCGAGAGGATTCATTTAACCGATAGCAAGGGGGTTTGGTATCTTGATGAGGCTGTGAACATGATTGATCGACAACATGAACAGATTACGAGGATGCTAGAGAATTTACAAGTCACGATTAAGGGAGTAAGTTCTTACGGAGATTATGGGAAACTTTTAAGTTCGCTGACCGGGTATAGTACGATGATCTCATTGCTTTGCAGCAAAATCAAATTTCTCTTTATGAGGCTATTGATGCAGGCGAGCAATCTAGAGCTGTCACGATATTTACAGGTAAGTGAAATGCCATAATTCGATGAAATGATTCGCTAACCGAATGACAATTGTAGTTTTCACCGTCTTTTTTGTTAGTACTCCTTCACTCATATACACACTTTCGGTGTAGATTCTGATATATTTAGCTTCCCTTGTCATTTTTCACCTCCTTGTATGGAATGAACATCCAAGAATGGAGCGGAGAAGATTCCAATGTATCCATGAACTTCATGCTATCAACAACCCGTAAGTCCCACATAATCTTTGGGCACTTCTCCCATTAGATGCTAACAATTCCAAGTTCCCATCTCCTTTTTCGTGATCGCCATCGCTTTTCTCTTCGCGAACGACAGTCGTGCCCGCTCATCCCTAGTAGAAGCTTACCAGATCACCCTCGAATTCCTCATCATAATCGTCGAAACCTTCCTTCGCTTCCTTCGTCTCCCCGGTCTAGCACGAAGGACCGATAGGCTCTGGAAACAATTCAAACATACATATTTCACTCCACTCAAAATATCTTTGAAGAGACATCGGACTTTGAGGATAAAGGAGAAGAAGGAAAGGAGAGAGAAAAGTAGAGTTGAAGTCAAGAAATTGGGATTGGACGAGAAATTTCCGAAGAGAGGGGGAGAGCATAGGAGTCCCCGGTCGGCTGAATTGGTGGATGGGGGCGTGAGGAAGAGATGGAGTTGGGGGAGGGGTGAAGATGGTAGAGTGGAAGTTGGTGAAGGGATTAGAGGCTATGATGGAGCGTTGAAAACACAGGGAAATGTTTGAATGCTGAATGTCAGATTGTTTATGACACCAGGTAACTGCAAACCATCGATGACTAACCCACATGAAACGAACATAACTCCATAACCCCATGAAGAAACTCCAAGTATTATCAAAAATAAAATTCCCCATCCCCATCCCCCTCATCATCATTATCATTATCGTTAAAATCCACTGTACTCTTTCCAAAAATTGGCTCGAACCAGATGTCCAGATCTTTCAACTGATTTCTTTTATGAGCCGCCAGCATCCTTTCCCTTCGGTTTAGTTTTGGTTTTTCCCCAAAAATCCCCGTCACCTCGAGAGACTGGAATTTTCATCTTGACTGGACCATCAAGGTGCAAATAGATTTTTTCAATCTCAGATGTGCAGATTTTATCGCTCTTCGCCATTTCGGAAATACCAGCGAGAAAGATTGATAATATCATGTCTTGCAGAGGTTCCCCTTCCCAAAGCGTTTCCCACTCCTTGGGTATCTGTGTTTTGATCCAGAATATCAATCTTGTTGAGTTCTGCGAGTTCTGCTTAGAAGTTTTGTTTATGAGAGGTGCATGGAATAAAGGGTCCCCTTGGTCGACTAAAGCATTGGCTTAAGTACGGAGGACATTAGCAGAGAGTTGGCTAATAGAAAAACAAAAACATAAAACATAAAACACGATTTACTCTAATAAAATAATAATATTTTTTAAAAGCCTTTAATACTTAATTAAACTATATAATATAATTAGATAAGTAATAGAAAAGTAATTTAATAACGTGGTTTATCAGGACCCCGGTCATATCAGGACCCCGGTCAATTTTCCTTGGCATATAACTTTGAACTCAAATAACTTAACCACAACATATTAAATTAACTCTTTATAATCGGAGTCTGATACACTAGATATATCTACAGCTTCTTAACAAGTTCGTACGTTGTGACCAGCTTTTCCACAGGTTCTACAGTGTCGTCTAGACGGTTGCCCCTCCTTGTAACTACCTCTCGCTATACGTATATCGCGTCGTACCTGCTTATCTACGCCTTTCTAGGCTATAATATCCTGTGCATCCTCTATAATAAGTACATCCCCTTCACGGACACGAGCCTTTTTAGCCCTCTAGCGTTTGCTAAGAGCTTCATTTGCTGCCCGAAGTATACGTACCTCGGCAGACAGAAGAGTTATCTTATAAGCTATTCGCTCTATACCTTTAGCTAGCGCTGCAACTGTCTCAAATAGAGGGGTTGGCGAGCTTCTCTAATAGCGAGCAATTCGATTTCGTACAAGAGTTAACTATAAAAGAGCTTCTATTAGGTTAGAAGGGGTCTAAGATTCCTATAAGAGGGTGTTAGTAGTAGAGGGTCTAGAGGGTGTTAGAACTTACACGAGTAGTAGTATGTTAATTAAAATGTTTTATCTATTCTAGACCTATCTTATTATTCGTCTATCCGTTAATTATCGGTTTAATAACCTAGTTAGATAGAAGACCGCTATTAGTATACTAATTTACGAGATGATTCTTTCCTTAAACTACTAAAAATAGAGGAACACTCTAGCCTTCACTGTTGATATAGGCAATAGCAGTAACCTATTCTCGATTCCCTAGCTAAACTGCCTTACCTCTACTACGTCGATCTATACGAGTAACAACTATTATAAGATAAATCACACCTATTATAAACCTAGTTTCGTCGAAGTTATAGAAGTCGTAGTCTAAAACTCTATATTTCGCTTATATATTCGTAACTAGTCGAAACTATGCGCTAATTAGCTTAGGATCTTCGTATAAGGCTCTTTAGAAATCATAAACGCGATTAAAACGCGTCTTAAGAGTTAGTTGTTATTATATAAACCGATAAGCCTAGAGCTTGTTAACGCGTTTTCCTCTCTATAACTCGAGGATGAAATTAGCTATATCTTCTATACTAGCTAGCTAGGGTATAAACCCTCTAGAATCCGTATCAAGTATATTCTAAACAATCACTTCTTCTTCTACCTTAGACAATTTAAGGTTTACTAGTCGACGGTCGGCTAGAGGAAGGTGGTTGTTTATTCTATTATTAAGTGTAGAATAAGATATTCTATAGATCTTTATAGCTTTCTATCAACTTAGCTTTTTAGATGTTCGAATTACCTTAATAGCTAGAATAACTTTTGATTCTTTAGTAATAATAGATATAGTAGAAGGTTAAAAAAACGCGTGTTAAAGTTAGAGAGTAGGATTTCAGGAAAATTAATCGAGGTTCTAATATAACCGGGGTTCTAATAAACCACGTTATATAAAAAGTCGATTAAGAGTTAAGAAGTCGTAGTATATAAAATCAGCTATATTAGGCTTATTTTAATAGCTATGATTATATAAGCTATATAAAGGTTATAGAACTAAACTAGGGCTATTTAGATATAAACTTCTTTTTTTAATAGCTCTTATAATTAAATAGATTATAGCTAGATTTAGTAAAGAATTTAAAGAAAAAGTAAAATCTTTCTTTATACTTTACTACTTTAAAATAGCTATAACTCTTTTAATATAAAACTTATTAAAAAGATAGACTTATATCTAAATAGCTCTAATTCTACTCTCTATACCTTTTATATAGTAGAAATATCTTATATTTACTTTTAATACTAGATATACTAGCTAGTATAATAATTATAATAATTTATAATAGTTATAATAACCTCTACGAATATATATATCAGTCTACTAGTATCTACTTATATACTTTATATATATAAGAAGCTTCTTTTTAAGTAAACTTTAACTTAATTTATTACTTACTTTTTTAATCTATTATAGTTTTATATAACTAGGTAGTATATAAAGAAGTAGAAGATTAGCTATATACTTATATAATCTTAGAACTTAGTAAACGAATTAGCTTTAGTATTCTTAGTATTAGAGAATTAGATAGTAATTTAGCTTTAATACTAAAAATACTAAGACTAACTTATAACTACTATATACTTAGTATACTTAGTATAGCTAGTATAGCTAGTATACTTAGTATATCTAATATAAAGTTATTCTATTAATACTTAAAAAGTTTTTTATTCTATATCTAGTAAATAAAAAAAGTAAAAACTACTATTATATAATTAAGATTTTACTTTTAAATTATCTTTTTACTTATATTTTAAAAATAGTAATAAAAAGAGTAAATAAAAGTATAATAATTCTTATTTAGAAAATTAAGTTAGTTTTTAAAATACTATAGCTTTACTTTTTATATACTAAATTACTTTTTTATTACTTATCTAATTATCTAGATTTATTAAATTAGGTTCTTATTAACTTTTAAATAAATTATTATTTTAAGTATATTAAGAAACTATTTTATATTTTTAGATTTTATATTAACTAACTATTTACTAATATCCTTTATAAAAAGACTAGATATTAACTTAGTTTCTTCTTTAGAGAGTCTTTTATACTATATTATAATAATATCTAGTCTAACTTACTATAACGTATATATATAGCGAACTAGCTAAATAAGCGAACCGGCTAAAATTTTCCACGCTCGCGATTAAAATTATAGTAACTCTACTACAACGCCTCTAATTAATTAAAACTACTTAGAAATCTCTTCCTTAGATACTTCTTCTATAATATTATAGGTATATATATTATAACCAGTCTCTCCGCAGTTACTATAGCGCTATATACGTGATTCTTCCCTCGGCTTCCGACTACTACTTCTCTTTATTTCCTATATTATCTGCTTACTAACGTCTCTATTATCCTATAGGTCCTACACTTCCTATTAGCTAAGTAATCCTCCTTACTATAGGCGTGTTTTTTTAGCTCTATAGCGCTTACTTAGTACTTTATTTACTTGTCGAAGTCTCTGGTTCTTAGCTTTTAATAGTACTATCTAGTATATTACTTTTAATATACCCTTTATAAACTAGTTAATAGCCTTATAAATAGGGGTTAGAGAGCTACTTTGGTAGTAGGAAATTCGATCTTTAATAAATATAGTCTATAATAAGGCTTTAGTAGAGTTATTTAGTATCTAGGAAACCTAAGGCTAAGCGGAACACAGGGAGGAGTTTAGAAGCGTTAGCGTCTTTAGCTTAAGATTAAGTATAGAAATTACACTTTCCAGGTCGAATAGAAGAAGCCTAGCCTCTTAGAACCCTTCTTAGATATTACTTTCTATTATTATAATATTAAATATAGTATAGAAGATAGGAAAGAAATCATCCTTAGTAATATAGATAATCTAAGCTTATATTATATCTTTAATTTACTAACTATATACCTTTTTTAAAGAGCTAAAACAGCTAACGTTAAGTAGCTAGAGTATATAAGAAGAATAAGCAGGTATATAAAGAGTAATAATATTATTTTCCTTATAATATTCTTTAAACTTGTTAGAGTTATAACAAACCTAATCTGCTAGCTCTCTAGTAGTTATTCTTACCTATAGTATACACAGGTATAGCGGATAATTAGAGAAGTAAGAGGTGGTTTAATTGAAGATCTAAAGCTATAGAAGAGAAGAGAAGGAAAGAGGAGACTTCTAGAGGTCCTATAATATAGAGATAGCTAAGGAATCGATAAGTTATAGGAATGTCGATCCGTTTATAGGAACAGTTCCTAGCCTAGGTAGGAATGGTTCTAGGCTAGGCTAGGAATAGTAGGCTTTGCGGACGCCGGCGAGCAGCTGTACGCGAGTCACGTGCTCGGCGGTGGCCAGGTCCGTGACATTACCCCCCCCTTTAAGTAGAGCTCGTCCGCGAGCTTAGAACCTACTACTTTATAGGTAATTTGTCCTCGTTCTTATAATATTCCAGCTCGTCTATACTATCTTCCCAGCTCTATAACTATTCTACTAAGTACCTAGGAGGCTCTAGAAGAGAAGGATTTAGAGCGTAAAACTCTTAAAGCTTATATAAGTAGCTTATAAAGTTAGAAGCTAGGTACTAGGCCGGGTCTAGCTCGCTTTGTACCTATTGAACCTGGTATTATAATTTTCTATAATAGCCTCTAGAGGCTAGTACTTAGTCTATATCCTATTCGTTATACCTATTAACTATAATAGGCAGTCCTAGTTCCTATAACTAGCCTAGTAGCGGGTTGTTAGAAGCTTTACAAAGCTTGTCTATAGAGATTACAGGCTATATCTTAATTATCGGAGGTAGGTTAACCTAGAAAGCGTTTCTAACCTTTTCTAGGACTGTATATAGACTAGCTATTTACTAGTCGAGCTTATAGCTTAGGCGGTCTATATTCCACGTCTTTGTTAATACGTAGACCTTGTCGCTTATAGCAAAGTCTACTAGTCGCCGGTGCTTGTTTACTTGCTTACGCTAGCGTTCCTAAGCAGCCTCGATCCTCTTACGAGCGGTTTCCTAGGCGCTATATATACGAGTTATATACGTAACTGCTTCGTCTTATAAAAGCTGTTTATAGACGCTTATTAGCTCTTCCGAGCTCTGGCGAACTTAATCAAAGCTTATACGTAGCACGTAACTAAGCTTGATTTATATAAGTAGAAGAGTCGTCGAGTCCTAGGGAAGTGTAGCTTAAGCGTAGTCTATAATCGGTATTAGTTTAGACTAGTTATCTTAATAGTATAATAGCTAGCTATTAATAGAATTGCCGAGCTATCGGAACAGCTAAGAATACGTGCCGAGTATAGTACGGCATAGATGGTTTCGGAATTATTAGAGCTAGATTAGTATAGACTTTTGTTATTATCCGGCTCTCTTATATATAGATACTCTTACTCTCTCTTAAGGAAAGACTAATTTGGTCTTTTCCTTTATATCAGAGCCTAGTATTCGGATATATTATTCTATTAAACACACTTCTATATACCTCTTTTATAGTAGTATCTATTTCGTACTATTATATTAAAAGACTAAATTCGACTCTACTAGAGACGGTCTATTATAATATCTTACTCGAGCGCGCCGGCGTACCTGCTTCGAATTCGATTTAGCCTAGATTCGGATTAGTATATTAATAACCTTAAATAGCTAGGTAATTAGAGACTACCTAGACAGCTAGTAATACCGGGGTTTAGTATCTAAATAGTTAGCTAGTAAAATCGTAGGCGGTTCTTACGTCGATAGGAGTAGAATACGCTAAGTATTCCCGAGACTCTTAATAACCCTCTCTATATAGGGATTACTATATAAGATATAGATAGTCGACGATATATAGTTACCTAGAAAGCTCTTAAATCTACCTCTTAACTCTCTCTCTTTTTCGAATCGATATATAATATATCGAATTCTAATACTCCGCTTCTTAAGAGCGTTAAGTAACCTACTAGAGAAGCTAGTAGACCTCCCTCTAAAAGGTCTATAAACTATACTCGTATACCTAAAAACAAAAGGTTCTAGAAAGGAAAGTAACCTACTTAAAACTCTAAAGATAACCGAGACTTTTCTAATATAGACGAGATATAAGGTATAATATAAAGCTTAGAAGAAAAACTTTAAGACAACAACGATCGATTTACCTAGTTAGAAAGGATAATAAGTAAACTCTAACTAGCCTCTACAAATCTACCTAGAATCGATCCCGAGCCTCTTTTACCTCTAAGTACTACGCGAGACTCTTTTTACTTAAGAGATCCTACCTCTAATACCTTCCCTCGACAGCAGACTACCCTCCTAGCCTTAGAAGGCACTCTGAATCCCCTCCTACCCTAAACTGCTAAAAGTAAGATTATAGAAAGGATTAAACCCTTAAATAACAGTACCTTACCTACCTACTAATAATAGAAGATATTAGTATACGATAGACTCCTAGTAAACGCTGATTATTATAATACTATACTAACTTAAAAGGCTCTTATCTAGAGAACAACTACTAGCTACGCTAGGAACTACCTTAAGCCTAGATACGAGTCTAAGTCGATTTATATTACTTTCTATAATTATTAAGATATAATTAAACTTTTAGATTTATATTTCTTAACTAGATATAAGATAGAGGATATATAGAACGCCTTCTAGGCTTTATAAATAGATAACGCTAAAAGTAAAGAAACGTTTACTAACTTTAGAGGTCGATTTTCAAGTATAGCTATACTTAGAGAGATACTAGAGTTAGAACAGTTCTTCTATATATAGGAAAAGATTATACTATAGCTACGAAACTTAGCTACTATACTTAAGAGACGTTAGAACTATAACTTCGTCGAAATAGTAGTAGATCTTCTAGCCCTAGATAAGGAAAGACGCTAAAACACTAAGTTATATATAGCTAATACGACTAAGCTAGTTAGTATAACTACTTCGGTTAAAAAGACTACCTTTTAATCCTTATCTAGTATAATACTAAACCTTCTACTACTTGAATACGAATTCTTTTCTACTATTTAAAAGGAAGATAAAACCAAGTCTTTATAGAGTACTCTAAATTAGTAGGAAAATAAGGTATTAGATAATTATTAGTAATAATATTTAACTAGCTAATACCCTACCTCTAACTCTCTACTTTAGTAAGGAGTCCTTACTTTCTTTTACCTTCTAGTCGGATTCTAGAAGTCTAATTTAAATCGGATACGAATCAGTTATAAATTAAAGAAGTATACTAATAAGTAACCTCTTAGCTAAGTTATTACTATCTTCTACGATATTAACTTCTAAATTCCAACTCTTCTACCTCCGACTCCTATCTAAATCCTCTCTAATATATAGAATAATTAAGAGGTTAGACTATATACTCTTTTAGCGAATACTTTACTTTTAGTAAGAAACACCTAATATAGGTAATATCTACGAACAAGGCCGGCTACGACTTATATCTTATCTTTTACTAAACACCTTACTTAATAAACTGTATTCTATATAACAATCCTTCTACTACTAATACTACCGCCTATAGACACCGCCTACCGATACTATACCGATGATATAAAGACTTAAGAGCGAGTCTTTTTTAAGAGAGAGGAATATAATAGCTAGCTATTAATAGAATTGCCGAGCTATCGGAATAGCTAAGAATACGTGCTAAGTATAGTATAGTATAGATAGTTTCAGAATTATTAGAGCTAGATTAGTATAGACTTTTATTATTATCCGGCTCTCTTATATATAGATACTCTTACTCTCTCTTAAGAAAAGACTAATTTAGTCTTTTCCTTTATATTAGAGCCTAGTATTCGGATATATTATTCTATTAAACATACTTCTATATACCTCTTTTATAATAGTATTTGTTTTATACTATTATATTAAAAAACTAAATTCAACTCCGCTAGAGACAGCCTGTTATAATATCTTACTTAAGCGTGCCGGCGTATCTACTTCGAATTCGATTTAGCCTAGATTCGAATTAGTATATCGATAACCTTAAATAGCTAGGTAATTAGAGACTACCTAGACGGCTAGTAACACCGGGGTTTAGTATCTAAACAGTTAGCTAGTAAAATCGTAGGCGGTTCCTACGTTAATAGAAGTAGACTACGCTAAGTACTTCTAAGACTTCTAATAACCCTCTCTATATAGAGATTACTATATAAGATATAGATAGTCGACGATATATAGTTACCTAGAAGGCTTTCGAATCTACCTCTTAACCCTCTCTCTTTTTTAAATCAATATATAATATGTTGAATTCTAATACTCCGCTTCTTAAGAGTGTTAAGTAACCTACTAGAGAAGCTAGTAGACCTCTCTCTAAAAGGTCTATAAACCGTACTCGTACGTCTAAAAACAAAAGGTCCTAGAAAGGAAAGCAACCTACTTAAAACCCTAAAGATAACCGAGACTTTTCTAATATAGATAAGATATAAGGTATAGTATAAGGCTTAGAAGAAAAACTTTAAGACAACAACGATCGATTCGCCTAGTTAGAAAGGATAATAAGCGAACTCTAACTAGCTTCTACGAATCTACCTAGAATCGATCCTAAGCCTCTTTCACCTCTAAGTACTACGTAAGACCCTTTTTACTTAAGAGATCCTACCTCTAATACCTTCCCTCGACAGTAGACTACCCTCCTAGCCTTAGAAGGCACCCTGAATCCCCTTCTACTCTAAACTGCTAAAAGTAAGATTATAGAAAGGATTAAACTCTTAAATAACAGTACCTTACCTACCTACTAATAATAGAAGATATTAGTATATAATAGACTCCTAGTAAACGCTGATTATTATAATACTACACCGACTCGAAAGGCTCTTATCTAAGAAACAACTACGGGCTACGCTAGGAACTACCTTAAGCCTAGATACGAGTCTAAGTCGATTTATATTACTTTCTACGATTATTAAGATATAATTAAACTTTTAGATTTATATTTCTTAACTAGATACGAGACAGAGGATATATAGAACGCTTTCTAGGCCTTATAGATAGGTAGAAAAGATTATACTAGAGAAACGTTTACTAACTTCAGAGGTCGCTTTTCGAGTATAGCTATACTTAG
>JAPZOX010000631.1:0-25626 GCA_037952655.1 Hymenoscyphus sp. LP001
TCTCTAGAGAATAAGATAATACTACTATATTAATCGATTATCTACGATAGTTAAGAAAGTAATAGTAGAATATAATACTTATACTAGGAATAAGGCTTTCTACTATATATCTTATAAATAAATAAACACTACTCTAATACTATAGATACCTTAGAAATTAATATCTATAGATTTTATTATTAAATTACTAAAATCTAAAGATCTAATAATAGAAGTTAAGTATAACACGATCCTAGTTATTATAGAATAACTTATAAAGTATATAATTCTAATAGTATATATAGAATTAAGTATAGCTAAGGAATTAGTATTTACGTTCCTTAAAGAAGTAGTCTTAAGATATAGACTATCTAAAGAAATACTCTTAGATAGAGATAAACTCTTTACTTTAAAATTCTAGATTACTTTTATAAAGCGATTAGATATAAAGAGAAAGCTATCTATAGCTTTCTATTCTTAAACGAATAAAGGAAACAAACGAATAAATTAAATAGTTAAAACATATCTTTATTATTATATAAACTACTAGTAAGATAACTAGGTAGAACTACTACTCTTAGTATAGTTTACCTATAATAGTTTAGTAATAGAAATAACACTTATTATACTATTCTACGCTAACTTTAGATATAAATTATTAGTATATTAAGAACTACTATCTACAACTATTAATAACTAACTTACTTATATTTAAGTCTTAAAAATCAAAAGTCTATATAAGAAACTCGTAGAGGACTTATAGTTCGTAGCTGAAAGAAATACGTACTACTATAATAAACGACGTAGTTAGAAGCTAATATTAAAAGAGAGAGATAAAGTCTACTTAGTATAAAAGAATATTAATATAAAAAGACTAAGTAATAAACTAGATTATAAAAAACTTAGACTATTTAAAATTAAATATATTAAAGAACCTTTGAATTATAAACTAGTACTACTAAGGATAATAAACATCTATCTAGTATTCTATATATCTTTACTCGAACTAGTACTACTAGGAGCACTACTAGCCCTACTTACGGAAATTCAACTAGTTAATCTAAATACTAAATATAAGATTAAGAGAATTCTTAATTATAAGATTATTAGAGGCAAGATTAAGTATTTAATTAAATAGTTAGATTACCTATACTTAGAAAACACTTAGGAGTTAAAAAGTAATCTTAACTATTACCTAAAAGAACTTTAGAAGTTCTACTAACAAAACTCAGAGCTGCCTAAAACTCAGGACTAGGGTTAGACAGAGATATATTATTAGAAAGCACCTGCTTAATAAAAGGAGCTATTTCGAAAACAGGAAACCAGGCAGAAGAGGATTCAAGCGGAGGACTCGAAGGAGGAGGACTCAGAGGAGTAATAGGGAATCGTTTATATATAGAGCTAAAGAAAAATCAATACATAGGTTTTCAAAGCCTAGAAAAAGGAACGTCGAAGTAACTAGGGCTATCGTAGGACCTTTTTAACCGAATATACTTAGAATAATAAGAGGATTTAAAGAGCTCTAGAAAACATTAACGAGACTGTTTATAATAAAAAGAATAGGTTATTACTAGACGTTATATAGATTCGATTTACATAGTAAGAGCTAGACGCTCTTTTCGTTTAATATAAGAAGAAGACATGTTTATATATATAGAAGAGTTAATATCTTTCTAATAATATATTTTGGTTTTATATTCTAGCGTAGGGACACGCTAGGCTAAGAAGGGGATAGTATTACGAATCACGTACTAGCACGTAACGAAGTGAAGTCCAGGCGACGCTCTAACAGGACAAACACTATTATAACCCTAGAAGAAGGAAAGGATTGAATATAGTAGGACATACAATCCTAGGATCTTATTATAGTTATATCACGTAACTCGGTTAGGAGTAGTCAGGTAATAGAGTCTAGTTTTAAGAAGCCCTGGAAATGGAGTCGGACTCCATCTTCGGGACTCCTGCTAAGCAGGACTTCAAATATGAACGGAAGGTTCTATATAAGACTAGCACGTCTGCTATTAGATAGGAGCTTCGTACTCAACTTTAGTTATCAATCTTATCATCTTGTTTAACATCTTTAATACAAGTAACGAGTTCACTTCCAAGTAAACAACCCGGCGCATCTGTACTTCTTACTTGTATACCAACCTTCGAGACTTAGTCATCTTCGTTTAGTTCGTTTGAGTTTCGTTACATTAGGGTATACAGTCTACTACGTCCTCTATAGCACCTGAGGACTTTTGTCTTTAAGTTATAATATCGTTTCAATGATTTCTTACGCTACAACTAACCTGCCTATCTATGTTCTTGAATTTTTAACATACCAAAGGGTTTATTTAAACATCATATCTATGTGCAACTTGAGGACGAGTTGGGGACGCGGCACGTGATTGAATGAGACCTGAAGAACCTCTTAGAAATACAATTGAATTATACAATTAAGAGGGTAAGTAAGTTAAGTAACATTATCAACGTCAAATGCGTGCCTCGTTCATTTAGTTCTTTTCAACTTCACGTGACAATAAAGTGATACACGCCAAGAAAAAAGGGGTCAATTACCCCCTCAAGGCCTCATTTGCAACCTGAAAACCATCAGGATTTAAGATTAATCACTTCTTTCCACAAGCTGGATTTCAGCTTTGAAATGTCTTCGATATATCGGCGATGAATGAAGGTTCTCGGAGAGGGGAGTGAGGATCTGAATTGGAGTTGGTGAAAGCGCTTTGACTAGGAAGTAGAGGTGTTGTCACAGAGACGTTTCAGAATGGTGATGGTTCTTGATGGTGGGCTGGTTTCGGGGAGAGACAGAGAGTGAAATGACGATTCGATCTGAAGCTGATTCTTTCAACGTCTTCCTATATCTTCTGTCATATACACAACACACAACAGCAAAAATGCTCAAGACAATCTTCATATTCGGCGCCATCACCAGTCTCCTCGGCGCCGCACAAGCAGGCGAAATTCAAGATGCCAGTCTTGGTGCGAGAGGTGTGCCTGCGGGATTAGATCTCGATGTCGAATTGAAGATGGAGATGGAAAGGGAGTTTGCGGATATCTTACCTAGAGCGGCTTCTACAAATTTCCAGGTTCGTCCTTTCCCTCTTCCCCCTCTCATCCACACCACAAAAACTAACACACCGCCCACCAGACATTCACAGGCCAACTCGGCGGTTCCCTCGCAGACCCCATCACCTCATCCGGCGACACCGACCGTCCTTTCAGCGTCGGAACCGACACCTTCACCAAGCTCTCCGACGCAGTTCAGAGATCGTGTTCGAATCAAAATCAAGCTTGTTCCAAAGCTGCGAATGCCGCGGGGGGTGGTGGCGGAGGGGGCGGGAAAACAGATAATGCGCTGACGGTAGAGAATTGTACGAGCCAGAATAAGGCTTGTACGGATGCTTCGAAGACGTTGGCGGGGAAGACGTTGAATGAGGGGGCTAGTGGGGGGGATAGTTTGGTTTTTTGTTAGGGAGGGAAGAGAGAAGAAGGGGATGGGAATTAGGATGGAGTTTGGTTTTGGGGCGTTTTTTGGTTGGGGAGGGAGACGCGACTGGAATCGTGGGGTATTATATGATTGGTAATTTCTTTACGATTTCAAATATTTGTTTTGAGGTAAAGTTCCAACACTCGTTCAAACTCAGCTTGTATGACTATAAAGCTCCAATCCGGAATTTGAATTCCGCTGCAGTAGTGTTGTAGAAGATCAATTCACAAGGACGAGGATATCAACAAATTTGACTACACCTATTCCGATTTGAGAGTGAAGCCGATGAAGAGGATTTTTCCTTGTTGAGGCTATGAAACTTGGTTCTATAGCTGATTCACTTCGCCTTTGAACTCCCAACTCTGAACACTGCAGGAGAAGCACAAGCGAGGCTCCGAACCAGAATCATGTATTTAAGATTCCAGCCTCTTCTTACAAGCTCTCGACTTTTCTACGAGTGCACCTTATATCTCCCTTCAAATCAAGCGCAACCCTAGAATCAATAATCGAGCAGTATTTAACCAAGTCCCTACTGACGACCTCCGCATCTCCAATCCCAGTTACTGATTACTATCTCAAAGCCCTCTGCTCAACAAACCCTGTCTCTCAAGATGGCATCTCACCCCAAAATGACCCATCCAAGCTACGACGAACTGCTATCTCAACTTCCCAAGGTTGGTCGCGACTTCGTCACCGGCCCGCCATTCTACAAGGAAATGAGCGAAGCCGCACGCGAAGCCAAAGCCATGTTTCTCTTCAACGTCGACAATGAGCATGCGGTTCGAGAGTTCAGCCGATTTCTTGCACTCAAGATCTATGTTCGCGATACCATGGCAGATCAACTCAGTCCTACTCCACTTATGGATGCAGTAGTATGCAACTTTTCCCTTTGTTCCCCTTTTGGAATTCCCATTCTAAGTGGTTGGGAGCAAGTTTTAGACTTGCTCACTGCTCCCGGCTCCTGAGTTAAACGAGATGATAGTATGCTAATTTGTTGCAGTGGCACCAACTTATTCTCGACACCCAGGTCTATGAGGAGCTCCAGGACCACATTGGATTCAAGCTTCATCATCGTCCATCTGGAGCCTCTGATGCGGAAGCTGAAACCCGCAAGGTTCGTTTGGTGGTCATGGAGTCGTTGTATTCGCGATTCTTTGGAAGTAAACCTATCCTCGCTGGCGACAACTCACAACATGTTGAAAATGCGGCCAGGGATTCTGCTGTTGGAACCAGAGGGGGAATGAATAAGTAAGTCCTAGAAATCCCCTTGCAGTGTAACAAGAAAAAATAAACTAATACATGACATACAGTCCCCAGAGGGTCACAAAGGACAAGAACTCAACTCGGATCGTATTTAAGAGTATTACGGGCAAGTTAACTCCTATCGACATACCAAACGACTCCAAATACATTAAATCTTTGATCCAAGATAAGGAGGGAATTCCTCCCGACCAGATTCTTGCAGTTTGGAAAGGTCGGAAAATAGAAGATCACGAAACGGTAGTGGACTTGGGTATGGTGGACGGAGACATTGTGCACATTCTCATTACTCTACGAGTATGCTGATTTGATTAATGGGATTCTCGGTGGGCTTCTTGACGAGTTGACGCTTCTTTGAGGGAAGGTTTCTAGGCATCGCAATCAGATCTTCATTCTTTTTCATTGAGAAACTCGGCCTTCCATCGGAGATCTCGTGCTGACAGAGTTTCCGTCGTTCTTGATCGCAAGTCGACTAAGTTGGATGCATTGCGGCTTGAGCTTGTAAATTTTTGAGCACATCCGTCTGCTTTGCTGGTGGCTAGCGCGCATCATCATCACAAAAATGAATATTAATTCTTACCTAGATCTGCTTCTTAGTAAAAATCGTAAAACTTCCTCTTCAAAAACCCTGTGGAATGTTAATTTCGAAGAGTTGGTGTAGGCATTTGTAAGTTATTTCTTGTTTGGGGGCTTTGTCGTAAACATTTCTGACTCAAAGCAGTTTCCTTCAGACTTATTATTTTGAGTAGTTGTTACATGATGACGTCAATTTTTGCGTGTAACTCTTCTACTATTTTCGACGGGTTTCGGTCTTACGCCAGAAAGAGAAGTGCCATATCCGGCCTGTGATTTATCCTAGTATACTAACTAACTCAATGGTGTGGTGGAAACTCACACAAACCATTCTCTAAATTCCTCCTTCGTCTACCCCAAGTACCCCAAGCACGCTTTCGCTGAAATCCACTCTCAAAATGGCTTGCAATATCATTCACACCATCCTCCATACCATCACAGACGCCTTCAGACCCGAAGTAACCGCCTCCAACACACTCAACCCCACGCTACTCGCATTAGCAACTAGAGCTTACTGGGTCTAATCACAAATATTCTGCATACCAGATTGCTGCGGCTTCTTCTCCCTTGGTCCTCCTCGTCTTCAGGTGTACCAGGCATTCGGATTCATATTCATGTCTATCGTTGCTATATTTTCAATATTTATGAGTGCAATTGTTGTTTTTGTCTCATCTCTGAGACCTGATTACCCGCCGGTTTGGAAAGGAGCTGTAATTCTCGGAATGCTTGTGGGTGGCTTTGTAGCTTGTATTTGGGTTCTTGAGTGTTTTGATGAACGTCGATCACCAGAATATGAATGGAAGGATTGGAAATTGAGGAAATATTCATTTCCTGTTGTTTGGAGAATGGGCTGGTATTTGGCGTTGGCATGACTGAGGGCCTGTTTGGCACGCATATAATTTATTATAGATATATGAGATTTCTGTACGAGTATAGGTCTAAAAGGTGCTCGTATATATCTGGTTTTTGCTTTCATATATAATATATACCTGTTTGGCTTGGAGCAGGTTCAGTGTACATTTTTAGTGTATATCTTATCGGTTCTAGTGCCCAGTAGTAGTTGTATGTGGGGAAGTGTAAAAATATATGTATGCATATAAAAGTTGAGGGTATAGAGGCGAAAAGATTATATTATTGAATTTTGGTGGTCTATATCTTGATACATATATTATAAGGAAGTGTAAGTAAATGTGCGTACTATAATATATGTTAGCCAAACGCCTGTGCATATAATAATATGTATGTTTAAATTATATATTCCGTTATGATTTTTGGTGGTGCACATCTTAAAAAAGTAGGAATATGTGTGAGCCAAACAGGCCCTTAAGTACCTACCTCTCTTCGAGCAACTTCCCTCCTCCGTTTTCGCCAAAGGCTTTGCTCCCGAGAATCGGCTGTCACAAATCTACCGTATAGCCTATCGGATAGGGTGAGCGTGATTCAAAAATAGGGATATTGGGGAAGACCAGGGAACTGGATGCAATATTTCCTTCATACCTCGTCTGTTGGCCTAGTTAATTTTCGAGTCGCGAACAAGCATTGGAGTGGTTAATTTCCTTCACGATTGAATAATCGCGCAGGAAGTATCTCTCTTCGCAATGGAGAAAATGTCTTTCAAACTTATCACTGGTGCTAAATGTTTCATTGGAAATAGAGTGGATAGGTAATTACAAACACAAATGGTAGTTGTATTCTCATTCTACGAAAGAATAAGGTGCGATTCCTGCTAGCTGCTCAAAGACCCCTCACCCCCTACCCATCCTTTTCTAATCGCTTACATTATGTGCCTCCTGATTTTGGGAATTTCCCAGTTCAAATAATCCTCTAACTCGTCCTGATAGCTTTGTAGCCAAGAACGTAATTTAGGAAGGGGGGCATCTAAATTTGGATCGTAATGTTCTATGTTTTCTTTCCATTGTCCTACACCTGTTAGTTACAGACTCGTTCTCTACGACATCTGATGTACTTACGAGTCTTGGTCGTATTTTCAGATATCATTTCCTCTTTGTGTGCCTCGAGACACTCTGTCATGCATTCCATCATTTCATTCCCTAGAAGAACCGGGTGCCAGTAATTGCCTGTTTGGATAGTCTTTGGTTTTGATTTTCATGAGTCCAGGGGATAAGACAAGGAGAAATGGCGGAGTGGGACAAGAAACTCCCTGTTACTTACAAGTATCTACAACAGAGGCCCAAAGAAATGAGCAGTTTGGTTCCCGATATTCCGCAATCCAGCTTTCTTTAGGCTTTGTAGATGGATCAGCAAAGACAACTTCAGGCCACCGGTGAAGGTCTTCCGGTTCATTTAACACAATAAAGATCTCTTTTATGTTTTTCCCGATATACTCAGGGTTAGAACCATACTCCCACTTAATAGGTTCCAGGCAACTATCCTATAAATGAGCTGGTATAGCAACACTGTAAATGGGACTGGAGTCCTTTGAGAGCAGCGGATTCTTTCCCAAGCATCCATAACCACAGGTATTTATGATTGGAAGCTGCTGATGACACTTTCCACAGAACCAATATGGTGGGTCTTGAAACCCAGGTGACCCAACTGGGTTCCCCACTGCATTCCCTTTTCCAGAGTACCCATCTGACCAGAATATATCATTTTCAGCTGTGAAAAAGCACTTCTCAAATTTAGTGCTATAAGGATGTGGTCGTTGAAAAGCGTTGTGGAAGTAATGGCCTTGTAGAGATTGAGCTGCAGATCTTGCCTCTTTGCAAGTGAGCATAATAGATTTGAATCTCGTGAAATTTATTGCCGTAGAAGCATGTGTATTTGAGGAGTTCTGCAGGCGGCTTTCCAGATTATACTAGTCTAAAGTTAGCAAGTACATGATCGTCAAAGAAAAGTCTGAGACTCACTCTCTAAGCTCTTGTGGTAATTTAGGAAAGAGTGTGAATGATGTTAGAGGCTTTGGTAGAGGAAAAAGCTCATAATTTTCCTCAGATTCACTATCTTGGGTTTGTGGCGTAGATTTAGGGGGCTGGAGACGAGTTATCCTTTGTTGAAGGTGAGAAACATGTTCTTTTAGAATTACGTTTTGCTTCTGGAGATCTTCGTATGTAGGTTTGTCGTCAGAGGAGGAGGAAAGGGCCGGCGTGGATGCTAAGTCAGCGTAGCTGAGTGACATCTCCGCAGATTGCTGCGCTACTTCATACGAAGCATGCAAATAGGGGTTTTCGGTCGTGCTACGGAGGACATTAGCAGAGAGTTGGCTAATAGAAAAACACAAAAGACAAAACACAAAATATAAAACAGAAAACAAGATTTACTCTAATAAAATAATAATATATAAATACTATATATTCTTTTTTAAATAAGTATATATAACGTGGTTTATCAGTATGCCGCGCATATCAGTATGCCGCGCACTTCAAACCACATACAAAAAACGTCCGTGCGTAACCGTGCACTTTACGCACTTATTAATAAGAATATCTAAAATTAAAAGCTTGGTTTTTCTAATATATAAGTATTCTTTATTCTCACTTTTTAAGTATTATCTACCTTGTCTTAAATTGTTATTTGGAAAAGAAAAAATAGTAAGTAATTACAGGGGTATTTTTAAGCGAATCGTTAATTACAACTAGTAAAGATCTAAAATTAAGAGTATTATAATATTGAACCCTTGTTTCTTTAATAAAATTAAAATTTAAAAAGAATCTTACTAAATACATGAAGTGCACGGTTACGCACAGACGTTTTTTGTATGTGGTTTGAAGTGCGCGGCATACTGATATACGCGGCATGCTGATAAACCACGTTAGTAGAAAAGTAGAAAATAAATCGTTTATAATATAAAAGACTAACTTATAGTATTTAAAAAATTTTACTTAATTCTTTAAAAAAAGATATTAAATAAGAATTAAATAAAATCTTAAGTATTTTAGCTATAGATTAGAGCTCTATATAGCTAGTTATAGAACTTAGTTAAGATAGAAAAAATAATTTTTTATTTTTGAGACTAGATATATAATTAGCTACTACTTAATATTTTTTCTAAAAGTAATCTTAAATAATTTCTTTATAGATAAAGAGATACTACTTAAGTAAAGAGATAGTTGAAAGTATTAGAAGCTAGCTTAAAACTAAAATGTGATAGTATATCTAGTATCAGCGTACGACTAGCCGGGCGTCGAGCTATACTTAGACTTTAATTAGGCTATACTTTAATTAAGAATTAAAACTTAAATTAAATAGATGTTAAATTCTAGGCCTCTAATCTATCTAAGTTACTCTATATTGTATCGTTTTAGGTCTTAAAAATAGAATTTAATTTTCTTTACTTAAGTAAAGTAAGTCTGTTTTGTGTTTTATGTTTTGTGTTTTTCTATTGGCCAACTCTCTGCTACTGTCCTCCGTACGTGCCGCAATAAGTTGTATTGTGGTTTTGGTTTTGGTTTTTGGAAATTTGGATGGAACCACTAGAGTTAAGTTAAGTTATTGATGGTTAGAAGACTGATGGTTCCAAGAGCTTCTTATAGAGGAAAAGACTTGGCGTTACTAGCTTCAAGATTAGCGTACCTCAGTAGTGAATTCGTAATTGCAGTTTGCAAACTGTCATGTGACTGATTTTTTTTCTCGTGGCAAGCAGTGATCGGCCTCTAGAAGGGGCTCCCATGGAATATTCCATAAAAAGATACCGCTGGAAGGTTCCAGGGCGAGGTCAAGATGGAACGGAATCTTTCATAAATATCAAAAAATGTCTGGAGTCTTCCACTATACAACTATGGAACACCCTTAGGATCCCAATTACCAACCACCGTTCATTCCTTATCTTTTGAACAATCAAATCCAACTGCTTGCAAAAGGTGGTACAACATGATGTATTTGACTGGTGTTTACTCGGACCTTCTTTCGTAAACAATAATGAGGAAGTGACAAGTGAGCCCTTGCCAATATGAGATCAAACAAGGCCATTATTTCAATATAAGATCTCGGCAAAGTTACCTGAAATAATGTATAACCTCAATAATCCCTCGACCTCTCCTGACTCCTCATCCTCGCCATTTCCAACTCCCCTCTAAAATCTGCAGCCACAGGTACTCTCCCATCCCTACCATACCCTATCCATCCCATCTCACCCCCATGTCCATCCAAAGCACTAACTGTACTCCCATTTCTCTGTATCGGTCCCTCGGAACTAGGTGTAACTGGCAATTCTGTAGAAGGACTGATTTCATCCTGTGCATATGGGGAATGTGCCCTTTCATCTTGGGCTTGGAAATTTACAGCATGGAGTTGGTCTGCTGTGGGCGGCATAATTATTCCATTCATTGGTGGAGCCGGTGAGGGTATGTAGGTGTGCAGAGGATCTTCGTTGCTGTGGGATGGAGGAGGGGATGGTGGTTGGTAGGCGAATGGATTGGGAGGAGCTGGTGGGGGTAGATGAGGAAGATTGGTGGTACTTGGGGGAGGTGTATCTCCCCCTGGACCATCTATTAAGTCGTTGAGGGTGGTTAGAGTGGCTCGTAGTTGTTCCCAACTGCCGAGTCTGACGTAACCCCGTCGATTCCAGAGTTTGAGAATGGCGAAAATTATGACTAGTATAAGAGGCTGGTTTGTAAAAATTAGTAAGTTGAGTTGGGACTTCGGATACTGAATTTACTGACCCCCAGATATATAGTTAAGGCCTTGAACTGTAGCTGTTCTCCGTTGAACATACTGACGGCATTCAGGATAAAGACAATGACAAGACAAAACACAAAACCAATGTATGCGGGTCCTGGTTGGATTGAAGCAGCATAGCTTGAAAACCCAACTCGAGGCCATCGTTGATACCTCCCCATATTGGAGCCGACCAACATGGTTCGATGCATTGACAACCTGTCGATCATGTTAGATTTTGATTGAGGGCGAGACGGCACATCACCAGAGTTAGCTAACAAACATACCACTTGTTATATCTAATAAATGCCAAACATTGGGAGGCCCATACAAGCAAACATCCCACACTTCCAATTTCAATAAGGGTCTGCTGCATCTATACATAATTTATTAGTCTGTAGAAAACGAAGCTAAAACACCACAAAGGTCACTTACCTCACTCTGCGTAAATTTATTCTGCAAGTGGACGAATGGCAGCCAAGAAGCAAAAGCAAATGTGGAGACAATGAGAGCCCAGACAGGAATTTTTGTTGTAGGAGAAACGGTGTTTAGTTTCGCAAAAAACCTAACAACTCGGCGAGAATCCAACTGGTCAAGATCTCTTGTAAGTCCATAAAGCGTTCTCGACGCAACATAGAGTGCTGAGTTGGCAGTACTCAATCCGGAGTATACAATGAACGCCACTAGCACGCCTGGAAGGATAGGAATTCCTACTTGGAGTGCTGCTATCACCGGAGCAGCGGTGGATCGCGACGAGGGATCGAACACCCATGGGTTATGACCTAGTGCGGAACTCCCTTGGATGACATCGACGTGCTGTTGGAAATAGAACTTGGGTAAATCTCGATTGAACCACTCTATGTTTGCTACAAAGCCACCGATGAGGATCAGATAAACTACGGTGACGAGATATGCGATGTGTTTGACGGGGCCCTAGTAAGAGTGAGTTTAACGGGTCTAATGGATTGGGATTGGTATTTTCAATTTAAGACACGAATTGAACTTATCAGCCTACGCACCTTGAGACGACTGGGATTCTGGGCTTCAAACGCAGTGACCTAGAGCAAGTCAGCATACTCTTTTCTCGTTGAATCAAGAGCTGTGAACAATGGGTAAGGATAAAACTTCCTCCTGGCCACCAAAAATAGAACTCCAGAAAGGGGAACGAGATGAAAGCTACATACTGTTATCAATTCAACCCCGATATATGAAAAAAGGGCGAGAGGAATAGACACCATTACGGCATTGAATGGCGTCGAGGCGACGTAAGGGTTGTGAGTAATCCCATCGTTGAAGACTGGGAAGGCATTAGCAGCATTGGGAGAGGCAGCCAAAAATTGGGAGACCCACAAGTACTTCCGATAGCTTCTTTATCACCAAGATCTAGGAACATTAGTTTAAACTTGAAGAGATGATTTGGAGTACGTACTTCCAGTGTTTATACACATCATGAGGACAAAAATAACAAAGACTAATAAAATCTTGAAAATACCACCCACAAGCTCAAACCAACCAAAGACCTAGATTCTGTATGTCAACATAGTACGAAACATGAAGGGGGCCGGACCAACTTACCCTAACACCCCTGGAATTGATAATGAAAAGAACGAGCAGAAACAAGACATATGTGACATTCAAAAGTGGGAAAGAGAAGCCAGACCAATAATTGAGCAGGTCTGCAGAACCAATTATCAAAGCAGCTAGAGTTACGGCATAAGTATACCTAAACCCAGATATAGTTAGTTGGGAAAATATAGGGATCTCGCAAAGGACAACGGGAATGACAGTAGCTAGCTCGTTGTTCTGTACAATTCAGGATTAATCTAAATACTTTGAGATGGTGGAACTTGATTGTCCCAAAGTATATAGGTTATTATTTTGAATGACTGGAATTATTGGGGATAATTGTTCAAATTATCCTATGTTGGCACAGCGAGAAGTTTTACTGTCCATTAAAGGAAAATTGAAGCTCACCAATATGTGATTCCCACAACAATAGCCAGGTCCGGATCCACAAAGGCTCTCACGAACTCAATCATGGCATTCGATATTGGCCACAAAACAATCATCTCGCAAACACCTTCCATAACACATATTGCGATGAACCCCACCACCCCAAAGGCGATGAGCACCCCGGCTGGGCCGGATATGGCGAGAATCCTCCCACTTGTTGTCGCGAACCCGAGTCCGATCGTGCCACCTAAGGTAATAAACTTTGTATAGGGTAAGCTTTAATTCTGTTGGAGGTATGGGATGGGAACTCGTACTAAGATTTGGTAAGTTCCCAGGCCTCGCCTAGGAGGTTGTAGTGTCAGCCCTGTCACATAGATAGGGTTTTTGGAGGGAACTCACACTAGTCCGCCTGAATTCTGTGCTGCAAGTTGTGTCATTTTGTCCCGGTGTTCGAAACTTTGCTCATGCGACTCCGTGAAAGAAAAGTCAACACGAAGAAGCGCAATTGTTGAAAGAGGGAGAGCCTCATATCGAGACTAGATAAGATGGGGAGGCCCCCAAAAGCCCTCGCAAGGCTCAGTATCAAGCCATTGATAAGTGTGGACTAACCAAGAACTGGCAATATAATTGCTTTTGGAAATTGGGGCGAAGCGCAAGGCTTCTTTCTCCATCAGACATGTGCTCGTCTCAGCCCGCGATACCCAATACGGCATCGTAGCACTCTGTGTATGAATATAGAACCACGAAGTCGGTACATGCGTGAGACAAAAGCGCCACTTGACGAACTTCACCGAAAACTCACAGTATAAGATACGAGGAGTCACGCTTCTCGAGTACGAAGGGATATAATACCCTCCTGGATTGCCATTTGATAATGAAGCAATGCATCAATTACTTTCAAAACTCAAAATGTTTAGGTTCTTCAAAAGAAGATCGCGAACAAGTCAATTCGTTGAGAAAGGACCGATTACCCAAGTTTCCGCCCCCGCCGTTTCCAAATTTACCACTGAACTTCGAGAAACGGGATATATTACAGAGTGGGATCTGAAAGCGAAACTCGTGGAGGTGTTTGGACCAGGGGATTACAAAATCAAGGTAGGTTTTCGCTCCCTCGGACGAGAACTTGTTCTCTAATAATGCCCGTTTGCTGCAGACAAGGCAAGAAAGATGGATCTACTATGCGCCACGAAAGTTGTCTCCAGTAAGTTACCCGATAGCGATCTTTCTTTCAAGCTGACAATCTGGTAGGAAGAACTCAAGTAAGTCTGGATAGGTCGCTTCAGCCTGATCCTGCTGTGGTGGCACTTGCCGCTGTCATAATCAAATATTGACAAAGCGCAGAAGCATTACCGGGTAGACCAATTAGATAGAAGAGATTCAGCCATTTCGTTGAAGGGGTGTGGGAAATAAATGTGGGAAACTGGTGTTACCCCTTTGGGATTATCTTGTGGAGGCTCTGTTGGGGAAAATATAGAATTTAGCGAATAAAAGCTTTTCAATGTCACCCCAAAACGCCATGTGTGATAAAGGCGGCATCACCGCCCGAATGACCAGTCTTTCCGCCAGGCTCTCTCAGCCCCATGATCTGGAACGAGTGAGGCACTGCCAAACCATTGTATGCCAGCCACCAATCTTGGATAAATCAATACTTTATCGTGAATTGGAAGTTCCCCTCGTCTACTTTTCAGATTCAGAATAGACTACGCACCTCAATGTCTCCCACGACGAGCACCGAATCCGATGACAAAGCTTGGCTCAAATACCCCACCCAGCTGGAGCAATGGGACCCTTTGGCTTTCGATGATGCGGCATGCATTGAGCACCTCGATAAGCTTGAAGACGTGACGTTTTCCAAAAACACAGAGGTAGACGTGGTGGAAAGGGGAAGCTCAACGTATCGAAAATTCCCGATAGAGAACGAAGATGCCCTTGAAGGGCTTTTATCGAAACCAGGTGGTGCGGATCTTCGAATTTTGTAAGTCACACGAGGTGCCTTTATTCGGAAAATATTGCTAATCCCACTAGGTCAATAACCCAAGACCATTCTTTATCGCCTTTAAACATTAGTAAATCTGGACTACTCAAGATATGTAGCCGGTATAATGTTTCTCCAGAGTTCTTGAACGTTGTCTGTTGTTTTGGCGATAAGAAACTTTCCTCCGATGAGATGACTGAAAGTGGAGAATATAACAACTGGGACGACTTGAACTATGGTCAGTATGATCCTCTCTGTGGCCGACAGAAATAAATATTTACCCATTTGCCTAGAAATATCATACCAATTCCGGTACATGGAACCGAATAATAGAGCTCATGGTGATATGTGGTCTCTCCGCCAGACAGGTGTACATCACCAATACTCAAAATCAGCTAGAGGAGAAACGAGAAACCTCTGGATTTTTATACACCCCATGCGAAATTCCAAGGTAACAAAGAGATTGGAAAAATGTACCGATGCAGAAGTCGGAGCTGATTGCACAAAATCCGATCCATTTCGGATGCACCTTCTCATTTTAAGTTCCTATGTCGATAATTGGCGGTTGTATATTCATGATTTGAACCGTCAATTTCTTACTCTCGTAAGTCGTCTGAAACCGTATTATGTAGACACGACTCAAGTATAAACCAGGAAGATAGGCTGATGACCAGCGAATTGCGAGATCGCGATCTTAATTTTGAGACACTTCAGACTCTGAGCCATTTAGCTAGCAAACTGATTGGAATTCCACCCATTCTCCGAGATTCTATAAAGACCACCAAGTCAATTAAGGACATGTGCGAGCTGCTGAAAGCAGAGCGCTCGGCACTCTTGTCATCGAAACCATCGTGGAAGTCAACACCGTATCATTTAAGGGCCATTGAGGGTCGTCTGCAGAGCTATTTGGGGGCTTGTCAGGTTCTCCACGCCCGAGTAGAGAATGTGAAGAAGTTCGTGAGTAATTTCGCTGCCATAGAGATTTTGGATTCCCCGTTAATCCTTCATAGCTGGCCGACGGTCTAAATCTCCAAAATCAAGATATTGCCGCCGAGAGCAATGGCCATCTTGTTACGTTGACTAAAGATACCGTCGATGATAGCACAACAGTCCGAACCGTGACACTGGTGACATTGATTTATCTACCGGCAACCTTCATCTCGGTAACACCCTAAGAGTTGACCTCTCATCTCGCGCTTTTCTGACTCTCATAGGGATTGTTGGGATCCAACCTCTTCGACTTTGAAGAAACGACCTCGAATTTCAGAATGTCTCGACAGTTTTGGATTTATGTACTCGCAACTGTACCGTTAACCTTTTTAACACTTGCATATTGGAAGTATAGGGTGTACAAGCAACAGAAACAGAAGAAACAGGAGGTGGAGAAGCGGAAGTTGGATATCGTATAGGGTTGATTACATTTAGTGATTCCCGAGGGTCTTCATATTTTGGGAGAGCTTCAGGAGGCAATAGCCAATTTTCGCCTCTCTATGAGTCCACTGGGATGTGAAATAACAATGAATGTACCTGCAAAGTCCGTGATAATCGCCGTCCCGTCGGTTTCAACGTTAAAGCCCTCTCGAAGTTTCTGAGGCTTCGATGGCATGCAATTTTGTGTATCAGCCGAGAGTTGTAGGTTGACAAGACGTGGTGGTGACCGTTGTTGAACCATAACCAATGATTGGGTTCGGGTCTGAGGCTCCGTCGACTCAAAGGTTGCCGCTGCGACAATATCTTCAACGCCGTTTCCTATACGTGTAACTGCTGCTGACTTATGGGGAGCGTCTCCCTTGACGACATATACACGGTTTGGTATTTCGAATGCAACGAATGAGCGTGTAAATGGAAATATGAGACCGTTCTTGCCATAACCAGGTCGCTCGGCCTAAGTATAATTAGAGATTGTCTTGGGTCAGTGGACATCGACTTCTTACATGTGTCCGTGTTGTTGCAGTATTTAATATCTGGGTAGAATTAGAGGCATCCCATATATACCATCGGTTCTCATGGAGGCGAGCTTCCCCTAATGTCCAAGCAAACACGTAACGTCCGTCACTCGAGAATGATGCTCGGCGTAATTGGGGACCAGTGGGAAGCAATGTATGAAATCTAATTAGATTTCAAGTTAGTCAAAATATATGAGCATTAAATTGCAACAGCTTTGCTTACCCCAGTCTTGAGGAAAAATAGCATAGACCACTATCAAGGGTGAATAGGGTATCTCCAAGGACATTGACGGCAACATCGAGAACATATCTTGCTATGGAGTTAATGCTATCTGATACAGATATACTATTGTTGTTTGCAGAGAATGGATTTGGCGTCCAGAGCTCCACGCTCGTAGGGTCGAAATGAGTTAACTGGCACTGATATCGAAGAAACTGAAGGAGTTAGTTGAATAGACACGTTATAGATAGTGAAATGACTGTGATAATAGAATTCTGTTTTGTTCTAAGATCCTAGTATAATCAAAGCCTAGATACCCGGAACGATCGATGATAATTGTTCCAACGAATTTAATATATTTAAATGATAGGGATTTCGGACAAGAAGAGCAATTGAAGGCCACGTTCATTTTTGATTGCGAGTACCTCAAAATGGAGAAGAAACATACCTTATAGTCGGTCCCCTCGACTGCACGAACCACAATAAAATCTCCACACAAGCTCATCATATCCAACGCGCCGGAGGGTGGTCCTGGAATTTTCTGCGCAATATATCGATCCGTAATCCCATTCGTAGGCTTGGACGGTCTTTTAGGGGACCAATTATTCTGAAAATTGAGGTTGTGCACAGAAACCATTGATTTGGAAAGAAATGCAACTCGCGTACTGATTGCACAGACTGCGGTCTTTATTACTTTCGGTTGTGCCGGAAGATGTACAAATGCGGCATCTGCTGTGAGAGACGACTGTCCAAAGCTTGAGCTTTCGTCGGAGGGCCCAGATCGAGGAGGGAAGTTTTGATACGTCGTGGAAGACGATGTTGGCGAATAGAGGGGCTGAACGTTTGCAGTATCGCTGCGAACAATACTTGGATACCGAGCAAGTGAGTTTTGCCCTGGATAGCCATTACTTCTGTCACTATTGTTCCTAGAGTGATGAATTGGGGTTGTTTGGATATGAGGCGGCGGTTGGAGACTTTGATGAGAAAAGTTGCGATGGCTTGGGAATTCTCTGTTAGATGAGCTATTGTTGTGGACATGATGGGCAGGTCGTCTATGATTCATCGAGTTGTGTGTGCTCGGAGGGATGACAGGCTGAAGGCCGGAATCCTCTATCAGTATTGCCTGCTCGGGTTTGGTCCACTCGCAGGTTCGCTGCATGTGAAGTGACTCCTCACTACATATGATATCAAGTTCTTCTTGGGCCTGTAGAGCGGATAAACGTTGCGTTGGGCTGTCCACAAGGATTTTATAAATCACGTCTAGAGTTCTTTCAATCCATGCGTCTTCTTGGCGGCCGTTTCTCAAGTCGTCAAGCCAGGAAACAAGATCAGGCTTGAGGATTGCTTTTCTGCCTTCGAGCTTGTAGAAGTAATCGTTTTTCGAGTCTCTCGATCTGGCCAATCCGGAGACGTAGTTTTTGCCACCCGTCGCAAATGCTAGTATTACTGCGAGCATACAACCGAAGGACCACATATCACTTTCTCTGCCCACAACACGGTCTTTGGTTGCCTGTACCTCAGGGGCTTGGAATGCTGCAACAAGTTAGTGCGTGTTTGCCTCTTTAAACGATGACCTGAGTCGCGCGGTGGAGACGTTCTGTCGAGCACGATAATCAAGTATTTGGAAGAGGAAGGAATGAAAAAAGCTCACGCCCAGGATTACGTGTCGCCTTGGTTAACGAGAAGTGGGTGAGGAAATCCCCTGGAGCAAGCGCGGTCGCTTCACTCGGCTCCTTGATTCTTGCAGTTCCAAAATCATGAACTAGCCATTGACCTAAAATCAAGAAAATAGAGTCAGTTCACTTCTTTTAATGGGATTCACGAATTGCCAAGCATGTCTCGGGAGTAAAGATATAATAGAAGAAAATGTTCCGACAATTTGAGACTTACCCACAGAGCGGACGTGGACATTTGGATTCCATATCACAAGAACGTTTTCTGGCTTAAAGTCCAGATGGGCACACGCAATCTTTTTATCCGTCAAACGAAGGCGGAAATGCAAGAAGTCGAGGGCTCCAACAAGACAGGCAGCCTCCATTAATAAATCATAAGGTGTAAATCGGCTTTGGCGCTCGAGATAGTCATGATAGTCTCCCGTCAAAAATTGGCGTAGGTCCAAATCGGCTAGAGGGGACATGATATTGAAGTGACTGCCATGTGTAAAGGTGGTCAGACTGAGCATGATGTTATCATGCCGTCCAAGGCATTTCTTGAAGGAATGCAACGCGCTTTGTTCAGCCCGGAAGTCCCTCGAAAGTGGTCCGTTGTTATCGCCGCGTTCGATTTCCTTTCTTGCGAGCCAAATTGGCTATATATCGGTCAGTAATCCATCATTGAGTTGTGTTTCAACACTCACCTCTGGATTTGGGTGCCCGTGTTCATACTGAAAGTGTTTGGCAGCCACTGCAAAATATTAGCTTGTGGTGTCCTTGTTCATCGGCCGGAACGTCACCCCGAAAACTCAAAATAAGAGCTTCAGAATATAAAAAGTTGCATACCGAGTTCTTTCGTCACAACACCTTGTGCACCCTTTCCAATCTCTATCGACTCCAGGAAAGGCATTCGAAATGGTCTTTCGTATTCTGGCGGATCATTTGTGTGATGCCTACCCTCTTCTAGCAAAATAATCGGAATAAATATATATTGGCATCTCGAGAAATGATAGCGGGATCCTACAGGGCTTTCACTGAGCGGGAGATTATCATCTGCGCGTCTTGGATGTGGAAAGTCTAGAAATATTTTCTTAAAATCATTCCAGTCATCCCAATGAATCCATATCAGTATCGACAAAATCTTTTTGAAATCCGCCTGTGCCTTATGTTGGAGCGTTTGTTCGTCCCAAGATAGACCCCTCGAGAGAATCTGGATCCGGGTCGGCGTCCAGATCCTCTCGACATCGTCTTCGCAGACGAATTCGAGACCCTCCTCATTGCATCGTTTCAATGAATCCTGTAGCTCGGTCCGAATTACGGTTACAAGCTCTCTCCTTTGTTTCTCATTTGTCCACTGGAAGAATCGACTCATTATCAAATGGATGGGGGTCTTCGATTAAAGCAAGTATTTGGATTTGCAGAATATCTGGAGGCAGTAATGTCAGCCTCGTTCTAAGTCACACAGCTCTTCTGCCACAATCGAGCGATTTATGACTTACACGATGAAATGTTTCCGGGCAACAGTTTCCCGGTGCTGTTGCATATATCCTCGATGTGTTCTGCACACACCTCGCAGGGCCGCCTGGAGAGTTATCGGGTTGCCCCAGCTGGCCCAGTAATCGCAGTTGCTCAAGTCCGTGGTATTTTGGAGATCATCAGGCCAGGGCGTGAACTTTCGAGCCAACACTGCACAGTAGTTTTGGAGAAAGCAATTGAAGACGGGAAATAAGCACGACTATCAACATTTGTTCGCGTTTGCGAGAAAGAGAGTCAAGTCCCGTCTGGAGATTCAAGGCACCGAAGATGGGCGATTGGGGGGGGGGCAGAAAGCTGATAGGCAAAGCCACAACGCCAGCTGGGAGTTGGTGGAACACGCATCGAGCCGCAGGCCATTCTCAATCCGGAAATGAGAGAAGAAGCAAAATTCGATACAATCAGAGCCTCATTTCAAACGATAACAACCAAGTTATTCGCACTTGCGAACGCGAGAACCATAATAGCTATCCTTTGGTTCACGATGAAGAATGCGGTTGACAATGCCTCTTAAAAATCGCACCGACCTGCCGCTTTAGCCGAAATGTAGGGTTACTAAGGCGGCAGCCAATATTCTCTCTCGACAGCAATTGCCCGAATATAGCTATATACTAGGTATTATTATTATTCTTCTCTCTTTAATTTATATAACTGGTTTTTCTTTTTTCTAGAATACTATCTAATTTCTATCTAGTAAATTCTAAAGAGTTTTTATAATTTAAAAACAAGCAGCTGTCAGAGTTTTTCCTTACGAGGCTTAACTTTTACATGATACTAGAGTAGAGGCGGTAGATAACAAATCCCGTGGTGATATAGACTCGGAAACGTGAACCGAGCCGACTAAATCTGATAATAAGCTATCCGATCTCGGGTACGGAATACGGGGAAGAAGCCGATGAAACCTAAAGTTTAGCTCTCCACCACCACAACTACGCGTAGTCCAGTTAAATCAATCAAGTCTTCAAATAAATGAACTTGAATTAGCATTCCTCACCATGGAGTGCAAACCCGCGACCAAGCGAAGAGCCGCCTGGGATCGCGAAACCGACCTCGGAGCCGTATAGCTACGAGGGCGTCTACAAGTAGAATAGAGGACGAGATCAAAAGCTCAATTGTATCTCCAAGCCATCTAAACATCACCTGGGAAATATATTTCTTTTCTTTCTTTGCATATTCCACTCACCTCAACCACCAAACTCATGATGTCTCCAAAACCCCCACCACCACCAGCCGGCGTTTGGTGTCCAGCAGTTACTTTCTTCGACCCCTCCACCGACAAACTCCATCTCGAAGCGCAAGAGAAATACTACACCTACCTCTCCAAAACCGGACTAGTCGGTCTAGTCATCCTCGGAACAAACGCAGAAGCCTTCCTCCTCACCCGGGAAGAACGAAAAATCCTTATATCACTGGCACGCCAAACCGTCGGGCCCTCCTTCCCCATCATGGCAGGCTGTGGCGCCCACAGCACCGCACAAGTATTGGAATTCCTTCGAGATGCCAAAGAAGCCGGTGCAGACTCTGCTCTTGTGTTTCCTCCTGCGTACTTTGGGAAGGCAAGTACGCCAGCGGTGGTAAAAAGGGTTTTTGAGGATGTGGCGAGGGAGAATGAGTTGCCGGTTGTGATTTATAATTTCCCCGGGGTGTGTAATGGGGTTGATTTGGATAGTGAGACTATCACGGCGCTGGCGAAGGGGAACGCGAATATCGTGGGTGTGAAGTTGACGTGTGGCTCCGTGGCCAAAATTGCTCGACTTTCAGCAGAATTATCGCCCGAGTCTTTTTCGATTTTTGGTGGTCAATCGGATTTCATGATAGGGGCTTTGGCTTCGGGGAGTGCGGGGTGTATTGCTGCGTTTGCGAATGTCTTTCCGAAATCTTTGGCGCGGATCTATGATCTGTATAGAGCGGGAAAGACGGAGGAAGTTTTGAAGATTCATCGTGCGGCAGCACTAGCAGAGAGTCCTTGTAAGAGTGGCATTACTGCGACGAAGTATGCGGCTGCGATATACACGGCAAAGGCAGCGGGAATCGAGGGTGCCGAGGAAAAGTTGCTACCACGACGACCGTATGAAGGACCTACCGAGCCGGCAAAGGAGAATGTGAGGAAGACGATGGCTGTATTGGCTGCGATTGAAAAGGCGTTGTGATGTTATCTAGATAGGTAGCAAGTGTAAATAAGGCAACGGCTTCTCCATCTGAAGTTGGCCCACGTCTCCACATCCGAGCCGAAATGTGGGTACCACTGTTTGCGGGGTGGCCGGTCGGTACCAATGTAAACACTACCACTCGCTCCAGCAGGACGGTACTGTAACACTACCTCTTTTACAGCACCGTAAAAGAGCGTAGGACGAAAAGAAGAAGAGGCGTTTCAAAGTTATCTATACTTTCTTTTTCTTCTTTTTCTTTTCTTCGGTGCTTGCTCTCTCGAGACTCTCGTGGACTCCTATCTCTCATCTCCAGTTCTACCCCACTATTAAAGTGATCAAGGCAGGGTTTCCTGCTCCTTCAATGGGCCTCCCGTCCTTGGTATTGACGTACATAAGTATGCTTAGTCTTCCCAGTTTTTACCATCTCTCTCTTCTCCCTTCATTCTTTCCTCCATTCTTTTTGGTCCTTCTCGTTCAAAATGGCCTCCATATCCTCCAAAGGAGTTTCAAAACACAATGGCCTCCCCTCGGAAAAATACACAGCCTCTGATCCCGTTTATATCGAGGAATTCGAAGTCGTCGATCACAACGGTCATCTCCAACGAAGCATGGGAAACCGCCAGGTACAACTTCTCGCAATTGGGGGATCAATCGGGACCGCGACCTTCGTCAGTATTGGGATAACTCTCTATCACTCGGGGCCAATTGGTCTACTTCTCGGATTCACGATTTATTCCTTCGTTCTGGCATTGGTTAACAATGCCGTCGCAGAAATGGTTGTGTTCATGCCTGTCAGCGCTTCGTTTATTCGTCATGGGAGTAAATGGGTTGATGATGCGTGGGGTTTTATGGCAGGGTGGAATTTCTTTTTCTATGAGGCTATTTTGATTCCCTTTGAGATTACGGCTCTGGGCTTGGTTTTGTCGTTTTGGAGTGATAATATTCCTGTTGCTGCTATCTGTGCTGCATGCTCGGTGCTTTATGGGTGTGTGAACTTCCATGGATCTGCTTCTTAAATTCCAACCCTTGCTGACCTTTTGTTAAGAATCATTAACATGCTCCCGGTCAAATACTACGGCGAAACCGAGTTTTGGCTCTCCGGAGGCAAAGTCTTGCTCCTTGCGATCCTCTACTGCTTCACATTCATAACCATGGTGGGAGGCAATCCCAAACAAGACGCATACGGGTTCCGTCACTGGAAAAGTCCAGTAAGTCGCAAAGAAACCACTCCACCCCTACCTCTTAAATACTCATAATGAGAACCAGGGGCCATTCGTAGAATACCTCTCCCCCGGAAACAAAGGCAAATTCCAAGGTTTCCTAGCAGCCCTCTGGTCCGCATCCTTCGCCGTCGTAGGCCCAGAATACATCGCCATGGTAGCAGGAGAAGCCAAACTCCCGCGCATAACCCTCAAGCGCGCCTTCAAAACCATCTACGCCCGCATGGCCCTAATGTTCGTAGGCTCAGCCCTCTGCGTCGGAATCGTAATCGCTTCCAACGACCCTACCCTCGATGCCATCGTCAACAGAAAGGCTGCGGGTAGCGGAAGTGGTGCTGCGAGTCCGTATATCATTGCCATGACCAATTTGGGAATCGGGACGTTACCGCATATCGTCAATGCGCTCTTGGTGACCAGTATTTTCTCAGCGGGGAATACATATTTTTATTGTGCTATACGGTCGTTGCATGGGTTGGCTGATGATGGTCACGCTCCTAAGATATTTAGGAAGTGTACGAAGTGGGGGACTCCTATTTACTGCTGGGCTGTTGTTATGGCGTTTCCGTTTTTATCGTTTTTGCAGGTTTCGAATTCTAGTGCTGTGGTGTTGACTTGGTATGTGCCAGCCATTTTCTTTCACGATTGCAAGACATTTACTTACACATTCTAGGCTCATCAACCTCGTCACAGCCACCACACTCATCGATTACATCGTAATGTGCATAAATTTCCTCTTCTTCTACCGGGCCCTCGCCGCCCAAGGAATCTCTCGGGACAGCCTCCCTTACACGGGATTCTGGCAACCATGGAGCACAATCTTCGCCCTCTGTTTCGAGACTCTTGTTCTCGGTGGTTACGGATACTCCACATTTCTCCCTGGCGCCTTCACTGTGGCGGATTTCTTGAGTTATTATACTATGGTTTTCGTCGCTATTCTACTTTTCGGATTCTGGAAATTGGTAAAGAAGACTAAGATGGTGAGACCGGAGGATGCCGATTTGGTGTGGGAACGACCTACTATTGATAAGTATGAGGCGCAGAGTATGGAAACTTCTGTAGGTTTCACGACTTTTGTTAGGGGATTGTTTGGGAGGAAGAAGCATGTTCATAGTGCTTGATTTAGGGGATTGATGGGGTATGTATTTCAAAAGTGTTTGTTTTGATAGATGTTTATTGGATGGTTATATGAATTATCTTCTCCGGTACTCAGTGGGCAAGAATCCGAAAATATTGTTCGAAAACGTGTACAAAAATAAGGAACTCCATTTATTGAATCTCCTTAACTCTCCTCGTACAACTGCTCCATTGTTTTTACCAACTGTTCAGGCCACTGAGAAAGTTGATATACCCAGAAAATCCCTGGACTCCTTACCTGCTCGGTTACTAACTCTACCGAAGGAAATTTCCCGGCAGCCAACTCACTGTTACACGCATATCACCAAACCAACGAGCAGTTACCGATTAATTTCTAATTATACTCCAAACTAACATGCAAGTTCTGAAGAATCCTAAAAATTAAAGACCCCACTCCTCCTCGACCCAAACCGCCCAAAATACCCTACAGCTTTCAACGAACTTAAAGTCTACTCCTCCCCTCAACCCTACAAACCCTATCCGCCTCTATCCAAATCCTAGACAAAGGTCCCTCAACACCATACAAAGGATCCATCTCCGGAATCGGCGTTTTAGTAGCAACAACCTTCAACCTCGCCGTCTCCTCTGGCGAAGCATTGCAAAGATGCATGTCAAACGCTTCCTTTCCAGCTGCTGCTCTCTCCTGTTCCATTTTTACATCAGTTCATGTATATGGATGAGGGAAAGGTACGTGCGAAAGAAAACTTACGGGATTATGTGGATAATACCCCACTGATTGACCGGGGGGGGGGGCGGGGGGGGCGGGGGGCCGGCGGGGGGGGGGGGGGGGGGGGGGGGGGGGGGGGCGGGGGGGGGGGGGCGGGGGGCGGGGGGGGGGGGGGGGGGGGGGGGGGGGCGGGGCGGGGGGGGGGGGGGGGGGGGCGGGGGGGGGGGGGCGGCGCGGGGGGGGGGGGGGGGGGGGGGG
>JAPZOX010000632.1:0-29339 GCA_037952655.1 Hymenoscyphus sp. LP001
GGCGCTGCAAGGCTGTGAGAAGGCATGGGGACCCGAGCATACATCAACACTCGACGCGGTCAACAACTTGGGCTTGCTCTACACTTCCCTGGGACGGCTTAACGAGGCGGAGAAGATGTACTTGCGAGCGCTGGCGGGCAAAGAGAAGGCATGGGAACCCGAGAATACATCAACGCTCGACACGGTCAACAACTTAGGCTTACTCTACGCTTCCCTAGGACGGCTTGACGAGGCAGAGAAGATGTACTTGCGAGCGCTGGGGGGCAAAGAGAAGGCATGGGGACCCGAGCATACATCAACACTCGACACGGTCAACAACTTAGGCTTACTCTACGCTTCCCTGGGGCGGCTTGACGAGGCGGAGAAGATGTACTTGCGAGCGCTGGCGGGCTACGCAAAGGCACTTGGTAAAGAAAGAGTAAATATATATATACCCGCACTAAACACAGCTGAGAACCTGGCCAACATCTTTCAACAGACAGGTAGAGCGAAAAAAGCAGAAGAGTTATATAACCAGGCTCTCTCTGGTGTTAAAGCGGTTTTAGGACACTCGAGCGATAGGTATAAAGGTATTATTAATACTTTAGATACACTTCGCGATAATAGTAATCGCGATATCAATTCCTAGTTTTATTTAATATAATAGTAATTCAATTGCTAAAGTAAAACATGTTATTTTGCCTAGATCCTATAGAGCGTACTTAAAAAGTGTAATATTTCCCTCTCTATACTTTTGTTTATACGTAGTATTGGCCGATATAAGCGGATATTATTAGTAACAAGTCTAACTTTGTTAATTAGTTGAATCTCTAACTTTTTACTTAGAAATCGGAACAAGGCTAGCTGAGAATAAGTATATATAATTTGCCTCTACATAGCTTTAAATACTGCTCCTGCAATTCCAACCTTATTTTAAGGGAGCGATCTCCTATATCCAATTAATTAATAGTGGATTAGTATACCAGATGACTTAAACCTTCTGCGGGTTTTTACATTCGAGTACGAGCTATGTCGGGCTTCGTAGCTAGAAATTAGAACAGACAATAGCTAGCCGTTTGTTTAGGTTAAGGTAACCGCGTATCTCTCTTGATTACAGTAGCACTTCTAGTCGAAATATCAGATGTTGTATTTACCACAAAGCTAGCGGCTTGAAGAATATACAAGTGTCGCTACTGTGGTGCAATTGTAAGAGTTGGGGCCACAGCTCGTGGCACACCTAAGCGAGAACATCAAAACCTACACCTTATTTTTAAAAATATACTATAAATCTAAATCTAATTATTTTAACTTTAAATTAAAAACTTATATTAATGAATAGTAGCTAGTCCACGTATATTAATAACGTCTTCTAATTTACATGTTAATCTCTTAGTATATACCCGATAATCACGTGGATCTACTAGATCCCAAAGCCTTTGAATCTCCTTAATCAACTCCTCCTTAGAAGTCGGTACAAAGGGCAACTTCTTTAACTCTTCTTTCATCCACCGCCAGACCTTCTCAATTACGTTTAAATCAGGTGAAGAAGGAGGCCAATTAAAGCCACGGATGTTATGTTGGAGCTTAGCTAAGCGAGCATGTCCCTTGTGTACCTTTGAACCGTCCTCTATAAAGATATAGTCGGTACCGAGCTTATCGAATAAGGGAAAGATAACTGGCTCGAGAACTTGATCCCTATAGGCGGGAATTCACCCCCCTACAGCCTTGTTCCTTCTCTAAGAAGACAAGAGGGGACTTATAATCCCAGCCGATCGCGCCCTAAATCATAACCGACACCCTCCCTGAGCGATATGTCGACCTAATACAATCTTAACACCTCTTTTCGTCTACCCGACGTGTTACCCAGACTCTCCCACTCTTTCCAAGCTCAAATATACACTCGTCCAACCATATAACCTTCCTCTAGTCCCCCCCCCTTGGATTCGAGGCAGCATAGTCAAAGGTCCCCCACCAACGGTGTTCTAGTACAAAACCAAGACGCTTTTTAGCTTATTTCTAGGATATAAAAGGTCGAGGGCATGCTATACAGCGACGGTAGCCTACGTAGCGTAGTTCTCGTCGAATAGTACGTGCTAATGCGTTAATACCGAGGAGGTTTTAAACTTGCTTAAAAGTTATACGACGAGTAGTATAATTTATTAATATAAATCGAATAATCTGGCGTAGATCCCTCTTTCCTAGTCGCCTCCTTTGATACTGCTTCCCTTTCCGTGTACGTCGACTTGTTCCGTCCTTGCAAATCCGCCTCGCAGTGGTTCTAGGAACCCCTAATTCTTTGTGTATCCACCTCCACGATTTTCCGTCGCTTCGCGCTTGTCGTACTCTAGCCCTGTTCGGTGTATGCCAATTATAACCAGGTTCGTGTATAGGAGAGGGGGAGAGGATTCGGTCTGCCATTCTTAATTTAGAGAGTTTTAGATGAAAGGTTGAATTATGGTAGATTTTTGAAAAGAGAGTGTCGGAAATTAAGGTGGGGGGGCAATCTCGCTTAGGTGTGCCACGAGCTGTGGCCCCAACTCTTACGTAGTAAACAACTTCGTAAATAGAGATAACAAATTAACTATAATTGCTCTACGAAGTATTAGTCTAGAACCTAAAGCTGAAGATAAGAACGAAGCCGTACTATATACTGTGTATTAAAGCCGAAGTTCTTGACCCTTTAGATATAGAATCTTTGCCGACAATCTTAGGACAGGCTTTTTTGGTGGCTTTTTTGACTTTGGGGGGTGATTTGGGTATCTCTGGCCCAGGGCCTTATGAGCGTATATTCCTAGGCATATTGGAGTATCAAAGGTATTAAGAACAAGGCAATAAGTGGTTATTTAGCTAATATTTCTATAGGGCCTCCTGGGCACGATTACGGTACGCAAAACGCTCGGATTATAAAAAAAAGTGGGCAAATTCAAGCTTAACTCGCAACTGACTGTAGATCCATTTGGACCAGCCCTCGGTATGAAGGGACTGATATATTTTAGAGACGCGAATCTTAGAACTTCTGTAGAAGTTTTGAAACTACTTGATTGGTCTGAATGTAATATGCTATATGGTATGAGATATGTCAGCGTTTTCTGATCATGCACTCAATCCACCAAAACTTTCCCGAGAGGGGTTCAATATACCTCATACTTCCAATTACTTCTTCAGATTTCTCCATCTGGGCTACCTGATCAAAAGATCGCTCTATCTCCCTCACAGCCCACTCGACATGTCCACTCGTAGTACCCATCAAATTACCCTTTTGTCGAGATGCATAATAACAAGAACGAGAAAAGTGAAGGACGACGATTGTAGAAGAACAGCGAAATATGTTGCGACTCTATGTAATCCACACACATAAAACACCTCGAGCAAGTTCTTAACAGCCTTTTGCTTTCGAAAGCCCGACAAGCGCCAACATAGTCTCCCAGCCTTTTGGTGTGACCTGACTGGATCAAATAACCTTCATTTCTGGGCCTAATTGCTGACCTGCAGATAACGTGGTAAGATCATTACTGAGCCCAGCTGGTGGGGCAGGAAATAAGGCAACAGTGTTGCAAACAGGCACTTTAAAGTTGACCGAAAAGCTCAAAAACTTGGAATAAGATGCTATTCTCACCAATGAATGAGGCTCATTTGGCCCGAGGAAAGATTTACTGCAACAATATTTAAGGCTGAGGCACAGTAGGTCCCCGAACTTCCGACATCCTTTTAACCGCCGCCAACGAAGTGGTGGAATCATTCTAAAGGAAGGGACCTGAAACAGGCCAGGCTAGGTAAAGGAAGAAATTCAAACCACAGGCATGGTAATAAATAGAAAGTGGCAAGATCAATTTGACAAGCGCAAAAACGAGCATCTTAGTTTATGATCGCAGGAATATATAGTTCTATCTGCAGCAAACTGAGAATCCTCAATTCTACAACACCACCGACCGCTGTCACCTACTTGAAGCCCAATTGATACGCCGAGCCTTTTAAGTTATTTAGCAATAGAATAAGTATCCTCAAAAAACACATGTCTGAAGATAAATAAAACAGACTTGAAAATTGGGTTTGGGCGGCTCAGAACTACCAAGCTTGAAAATACAGCAAATGAGTTAAAAACGCACCACAAGAATTCATACTTCATGATATACGTACACCTCCAGTATTGACAAACTTGCCAAGCTTCCCCAAGTCGCAAGTAATAATAAACAATGCCCGAAAAACCTCAAGAATCTCATATCGTTGGAAGATACTACTTCTTAGCAGCTTTCAACATCGTCTCCCTCATCGCCGCTCTCGCACTCCTACTACCACCCAATTTCGGTCCTTGCAAAACCTCTTCTTTCTTGCCTCCAGCAGTTCTGGTTGGAGCAGGAGGTCCCACCTTCTGCTTTCTCTGCCTGGCGGCCACGGAATCCATGAATTCCTTCCTGAAAGCCTCAGCAATACGATCATCAGCAGCCTGATCGTCACCAGGAGTAGCCTCATTTTCTGAGGGCGAGTCGTAAATTTCGACTATTTTTTGTTAGTCTAAACTAAAAGTCAAGCAAGGAGGGAGCAACATACGTTTATTTTCCCTCAGAATCTCATCAACCAGTTGATCTCGACGAATATCATCACTTCCCCGTCTTTTCCTGCCTCGCCATGGCTTTCCATCCCTCCCTAACCGCATCTTGGTGGGTTTTTTCTGCGCACTTTCCTCAATAACTTCCTCGCCATTTAATCGTCTTGTAGCCATATCCGTCCTAGCAACATTCTTATCCCTCGCCTCATCCCCTAGATCAATCTCATGAAGTTTCCCCAGTGCAGCAGGTTGTCGATTAACCTCTGCAATTCCCTTCCCAGCAGAAGTAGGTCTCGTATCTTCAGCTTCCTCGTTGATGGTAGGGTTTGAAATGTTCAACTCGCCCATACGACGTTTAGCAATCTCAGAATCTATATATGCCATCCTTCCCTCGTTAGTCACTATTCATCTTCCTCTTCCAACACTTTCTTGATGAGGGCACTCACATATGTTTATTAACATCACCCACAGTCCCAGTTTGTGCTGCGAATTTCCGTACTACTCCACTTCCACCAGGTTCTTCTAACCCTCCTTCGACATGTTCCTCTCGGATAACCAACTCTTGAGTTTCTTTCGTTGAACTGGCGTTTGCGTTCCCGGCTCGGAATTCAACACCACCTTTTCCTCTACGTTGTATCTTCCGCATCCTCAGTATTTCTCCTATATCTAGTTCTGCGGCTCCTGTATCAACATCTTGTGCTGTGCTGCTGATGAGTTCATCGAGGCTCTGGGGCGCGGGGGCAACTGGGCTTGCGATTGAGGGAGGGGCATCGGGAGAGGGGGAGGCAGCGCGTTGGCGATAGATTTTGCGCTTTTTGGAAGGACGGAAGAGAACAGCTGGTTCGGGGGTAGGCAGTTCTGGAGCTGGAGTTCGTGACATGATGGAATGTTGTTGTTTAATGTTGACGTTGATAGAGGTTATCTATCCCAAGGCTGAGGTTTCTCAGCGAGGCTTTCCGAGGTTCAGCCTTTCTCATTCAGCTCACGCAACACTTTGGCATGTCAATTAATTTTTCGTTTCAGTAAATTATATTGTTTTTATGTTATCACTGCGGAGAAAAAGTATAATGTAGAGCCTTTCAACCATGTTTATAAATGTTTCTTCAAACGTAGGTTTCTTTCAAAAAGTTGGGGTCATCATAAAGTCAGAAGAAGAGTAGCATTGATCGACGAAACTATACACTATAGTAAAGAACTGAGATAAATGAATCAAATCATGAGACATTGCCTCTCGATTTCTTCAACGTACAATCCCTCTCCTTAGCATTACAGATATTGCACTAGCAAAGCTCTGTGGACTTGAAAACAAAAGTTTTCAATATATTAAAAGACAACCGGCTTCCTAGGACCATCCATGGCAAAGCAACCCACTAAACAAAATCGTCGTGGGGTTATATCAAGTAAGATATAAGCTCACAGTCCGGATTGTTCAACATCGGGGTTTAAAACGCTCGGAACGGGTCGGAGTGTTTTGAAATATCGTAACCGCCTCCGCTGAAATATAAACTCACAACACTATAAGCCAGACGTTGTGGGGTTCCAAATGCCGATCGTGGTAGGATGCCTCGTGTATCTTGTGTTTTCGACAACGATTTGCGCTATAAATCCCATGACCATATCAGTCGAGATAAAGGTTTCAAGTGCCTCTTCTCATATAATTCGATCTCGTCAGCGTGCAACAAAGTAACAACCCGCGAGATATCGTCTGACAAAACACATCCTAAAACCTTGCAAAGAATTAGCAATCATATTCCAATGCCAAAAGGAGCCCCGCCAGCAAAAGAAACACAACAGAATTCTCATTTCAGAAACCCAGATTCTAAGCACCGCCAACGCTCCACAGCGCGAAAAGACCTGCCGCATATGACGATGCCGACACAAAGCCCGCGCAGAAAGCGTGAAGCGTCAGCCTAAGACGGCTCTTCCTAAAGATATATTTGGGGTTTATGGGATCTCATCATTTCGAGAGGTTTGGTGTTGTGTTTCAATTCCCAGGCGTGCGGAGGACGGGGAGAACGAGAACGGAAGACGGAAGCTTACAGGTGAGGTTAATTGTGTTTGAAGCTCGTATACTCGTTGTTGAGGCTGTTTGTGGTCGGAAATTTCTTCAAACAAAGTTCACAGTGCTCGTTTTCAATCGCGGAAAAAAGAATCACAAATAGCCCCGCTAAAAACCACGCTAAAGCTAAATATAGCTAAGCGCTTTTTTATCTTCAGCACGTGATCCATGAACCGGCCTCAGATCGGAGCTACCTGCCGAAATAGGAGAAGATGGAGAATGTCAAATTCCTCATCAGAAATCAATAATCATGCAATAACTCAAAGACAATCAAAACGAAAATCACTGACAAAAACATTTAATTCCTCCACGGAGAATTGAGTGCCGCTTTTCTGGTACCCAGTCAACTGTTCCCCGGGGTTAAAGCTTTCCCCAGCCTAGCGCCGCTGAGCATCAGACAGAGGGAGTTTGAGATATTCAAGTGCCATCCCAACCCAAAGATCGAAGGGCTTTTGTAGATCCGGGAACGTTCTAATCGTCGCAAGCAATCCCTTGCCGATGTTATCTGTACCTCAAGATTCACAAATCTGGAACGTAGATCTGTGCATTGCATCTTATATTCTCCGCATTATGACAGAGATTTAACTTCGAACAAGACATCAAGTTTTGCTAGTGATATCAGTGTAAGACGAGGTATTAGCCATAGTTGCATGTTGGAACAAGGGACAGAGAGAATGTAGAATGATGTGTTTGTTTAATTTTAGATTTAGTCTGTTTACAGGCAGTATGTAAGTGGTGTGATATCGCAGACTAGCTGCAAAACCACCCTGAAATGCATCGTAAAGAGCGTAGATAGTCATAAAGACAATGTAGACGATTACTGAAACTCGACAATCAAGCCACCCCCATAGACAACTTCAAATTGTCGCCCAATTTCCAAAAACGAACTCCCCTTTCCCTTTTCCAGAGACCGTGTCCAACCAAATGGTATTTTTAAAAGTAATCGTGAAAGAGTGTAAGAATGTGACCCAAGTGGCCGTAAAATATATACACTGAAGGTCCGAAATCGGTGGGTATTATGCGTAAAGAAAAGAGAAAACATCGAAGACCAAGTTCTATATCCACATCGCCGACATGGCTGGCTTCTTCACTTCGCCAAATGCGCCTGTGAAGAGTCCTTGAATCTCGCTCATGTAATCCTCCGCCCGGAACTTGAACAATCCTCTTGATACAAGCTCTTGCTCTTCCTCATCTACCACGGTCATTCTCTCCCGAGTGATACCATAGTCTTCAGCGATCTCGGTGACTTTGGCAAGCTCGTTACCAAATGGATGATCAGGACCATCCACGGTAGCGGAAGAGAACATATTGATTGATGATCTGACGGTCGAGATGCTGTTCTTTGGTGATATCCGTGATACAGACCGCTTGCGAGCTAGAATTTCGGCATTCTTCTTGGTATGTGAGATAGCTCGCTTGGGAATGATAGGTGCGTCTTCAGTAGACTCTTTCGGTGGGAGCTGGCCAAAGTAACAAGAGAGGTGATTTGGGTCGGGTGAGGTTGGTGATGAGGAACCGATGGAGGAATTGTCTGTTGAATTCGTAGGCGAAAATGGGTTCGAGGCAACGGATCGGTCAGAATCATCATCCGAATTTGATGATCTCGAAGTAGAAGACGAAGGTGTCTTTGGGAAAAGATCGGGCGCGTTGTAAGACAGCATATTTGTAGTCGAAATCAATTCGATGGGAGCAGAGATCTTATTTCTAATGTTGTTGGGACCCAAAGATTTCTTCGTTGTCAAACTTCTCGATGGCATTGGTGCGGAAATATCTGAGGCAGCCCTACTCCTCTTCGTCGTGAAAGCTCGTGCGAGTGACATTTTTGCTGAATGGAATGGTTATCCGGATTTCCTGGAGAAGGTGGGTGAGATTTTCCTTTTTAGCCAAATGTATGGGTGTACGACAGTGGAGCTTGTACTGAAGGTGGGGTCGAATGTGACGAGATTATTTGGGTGAGGTGCAGGTAAGCTTGGGACGCTATTGGATGATGGTCACAGGCTAGCTGCAGGTTCAACCTTTTGACTTGTCGTGGATCGGAGGAGTGCTGTTCAGGAAGGAGACCCTCCTTGCGTCCTTGTGATGGTGGTGGATGATGATATTTCCTCGAAGGTCGATTACACTTGCCGTGGCAGTAATTTGCTAGAGGGGTGATCCTGTAGCGTGTGACTGGTGTGCTAGTGATAAGAGCTAGATGTGAATATATATGGAAGGTTGAAATATGTAGTGGTGGAGCGATGAGCTGGCAATGGAATGGGAAGTTGTTGGGGGACGCAGTCCTGTGAGTAAAAAAGATTTCGTTTGTTGGAGTCTTCGGGATGTTCGAGACCGTTGGGTGGAAAGAGCGAGGAGGTTGTCGATAAAGAGTGTATTCCGAACAACCAGTCGAAACAAAGGAATGTAGATTGCGCAAACTAATCGGCCAGGCGATGTGCGTTGAATGTTGTTGTGAAGTTGGTGAAGCTTTATTGTGCTTTGTGAAAGGGGAAGAAGGAGAGGTTTTGAATGGGAGGGAAGTAAAGGAAGAGGACCTGCAGGGGCGACCTGCAGACAAGGATCAGGATTTGATGGGATCCATGAAAAGAATGGAGCTTGACAAACAAGGGGGCGATTGAGCCATAGGAAAAGCGGCAACGCCCACTGGTGACTTGCCTTGCCTCAACCTGAGTCTAGCTCGCTAGGGACCATCTTTGCTTGATAGGGAACGCCTCGTCTGCGCTGAATATTCACGATACTCCTCCGTAGTGAGGGAGAAGGGTAAGGAGGAAAGTATATTGATCCCTTACCGTTTTGAGGGGGAACAATTCTCAGAATGAAGTTGGGTGGCACCAATTCCCGCAGCGCACCTTGACGTGTACTGCAGTTCCACGATACTACTCCTTTTCCTGCCCAACGAATTCCAGACCAACAATGTGCCTAACTTTGCAATCTAAAAGCCAACGGGAGTTGCATGTAAAATTGTCAAGGTTATGCCCGCCGATCGGAGTGCGCGTTCTAGCGTCGATTAGCCCCCGAAAACCAATCACCTCAAGTCATCAATCTAAAATCGTTCCTTCCCCTGGACGGGGACCCAGATAGGGGCGCTCGGGGCTCAATTGGCGCACTTTAGCGGGTGATTCTTGCATCTGAAGTTCACAAGCTTGCGAACTTTTCTCAACTTTCCAACAAGTTGCCTCCTCTAAACTTAGCGTCCGCCAAAGGTTTAGAGTTTTTTTCTAATTGTGATGCCATCCCGCAAGGTACACAGACAATGCCACGCCTCGAGAGGCACACAGTGCGCAACATAGGACGAGCGACAGTAAGGCGGGATGATTGGAGCAATTCGAAACGAAGCCTGGGGAGAACCTTGAGGAGGGGTTATAATTGGCAGAGGTTCTGGTGGTTGAAACAAACCACTCCAGCCGAAGCGTCAGCATCGAGCAGCCCTGGTATTTTTTCCGCGCGCCAACGTGAGTGTGGATGAGAAAAGCGGCACTTGAACATCGAATTGTTGAGTGAGAACATGACAACAGCTCTTGATGTGGTGTCCTGGATGATTATATCTTCGGACTTGTGTGATTCGGATGGGAGTGTGTTTGAAGTTTTGTCTCCAGACTAGAGAAAATTCATATATCGAGCCTACAGCGACGTTAACAGCAACCTGCGTGCCGCTTTTCTTTTGGAGACCGATCGGGAGGGGCTTCGGTTCCTGTCGAGCCTTCCGAAGGCCTGATTCGGCTATGAGGATTCGCAAAATGGCCAGAACAGCCTGCAGTCATCATCCAGCAGCCAGTGGACCGAAAAAGCCCTCTGCAGAGTTGCATTGTTTGCCTTACAGAGCGTTGCAAGCGTGAGCGCGCATAGAGAACAGCTATTGTTAGCAACAACGTGGACGCCATTAAGAGGCCTCAGCATGGTGGTTGAGAAAAGTTGCGTCATCCGTTCAATTCGCAGGCAGTTCGTTCGCTGGCGATCATTGATGCATTTCGACACTGTCCATCCATGCCAGCGACTAAAGAGTTGAAAATGGTTTTTGTTTTTGTGGAGTGATATTTCGTACACCGTAGCCTATTATCATTCATGCACTACAAAATACTCGAAATTGTCAGTACCTATAATGCTATAATAACCCCGCCATGCCGGAAAAAGAAGACGACAACACAATCTTTTCGTCTCATATATCCCCACAATGGAAGCCTTGCCCCGCGTCTTCAAGTCTGTACTTTTGGCTGCGTTTCAACCCCAGATTTGCTGGATATAATTGATGAATTGTATGCAGAAACCCGATGGATGATCTTTGGGGCCCAAGGCGGCATGAAATTTCAGTCTTTTAATCTTCTCTGGTCGTTTCAATCTTCTTCCATAGATTCCCACCCTTCTCCTTTTTGCTCCGTTTCTCCTTCAGGCTCATTATCATCTTCCGATTCGTCGCTGTCGTCTCGAACTCCAACCAACCTTTCCTTAATCTCCCCTTCAACTGGTGTCACTCTATCTGCGAAGGCCCGTCGGACTGCTGGGTTGGTGGATGTATCCTACACAAAGAATGTTAGAACTAATACTCAAAACTGTTGGGATAGGCGGAAGTATTCACCCAAACTTGAACAACTCCTTTGCTGCCTGCAACCGATAATCTAAAACCAACCTCTTCGTCCGGTGCGAATACAGTCGAGAAGATCTTTCCAACTTCTAAATTTCGTGTAACAACCATCGTGGGGCCGGAAGGTTGAATGTTCCACAGTTTGACTTGTCTATCCGTGGAACCAGTGACCATGAAACCTGGAATGACGGGATTTATGTCGAAAGCCGATACTGACTCGTCGTGTGCCTGGAGAATCCAGACAGGTTTACTTGCTGCCGGACTTGATGGAGTATTTCGGACATCGTGGAAGTGGATGATACCGTTCTCAGTCGAGATATAGAAGTAATTTGGATCATGTGGGTCCCATCGAACACTTTCTACATCACTCTCAACTCCCCATCTTGGAGCTTTGGCGTCGGGTGCCCTCATATCTGCTGCAACAACAGTTCGATCATAACTTCCACTGAGTAAGATTGTTGACTCCTTAGGATGCCATGCAAGCGTGCACACTTTATCGGTATGGTGAGTGTATGATTTGGCACATTTAGCAATATTCAGATCCCATAATTTTACGGTTTTATCTGCTGAAGAGGAGGCGAGGAGGTTCCGATGTTGTCTGTTGGCGGCAAGAGAAAGAACTGCATCCACATGGTGGTCGTCGTTGGCCTTCTTGGACTTCTTTCGCTTTTTCTTCTTCTTGTCTTCAGCACCTTCCCCTCCTTGTCCGAGAATCGCATTTGGGTACATGCAATCAACAGTATCCAAGTCCCAAATTTCAATATCCGGATCGAATGTTCCAACAGCCACAAAGTTTGCTCTCGAGTCCTTCTCCACGCTTGCTTTCCCTACTGGGATATCCAACCACTCTATACACAGAGGTATCGCTGGAAGCATGAGATCGTGATGAACATAGAGGTTGTCGGCTTCGTCTTCGTAAACATACACTTCGAGATGTGCTACTTCATCCTCGATCTTAGCTGCCAATAGCATATTGTCGGTTGCAAGTATTTGAAGCTCTTCTCGGTCCTCATCGTCCTCCTCATTTGCTGCCATTGTGATGTATGGGTCGTCTTCGTTGGAATCGTGGTATGCGAGAGATTTGACGTTTCCGAACATGCCCATACCGTCGCCCTGTTTTTCTTGGTCCATCTCAACATCTTCATCATAGTGTTCTAGGTCGTACTCCTTCAGGTCATCGTCATCGTCGCTGTGGATGCATGTTAGCCAGAACACTGCGACAAGTCTTGTAGAATAACTAACCCGTTTGACTTTAAAGTTTTGGGGGCTTCTTCTGCGTCCGAACCCGAGTCTTCATCATCATTGTGTTTGCCATCGCGCTCTGTCTGGTTCTTGGCCTCCTCCAAATCTTCATTTGCATCGTCAAGTTGAAGCTTTGCAAGTTCCGCGATGCGCTGAAATTCGTCTTCGTCGAAGGTGTATTTGGTAGGAAACGGAGCAGCGAATCCACGGGGCACCCACGCGGTAGCCGTAATCATTGACATCGTGAATGTTCGAGAGTCGCACTCTGCGACAAGTTTGTACGAGAAAAGAAGTTGAAGGTGCGGGGCGCGAACTTTTTTTTCTATCTTATCGCAACTTTTTAGCGGGTAGTGACGCTAGTGACCCGCAGGGGCGCATATTTTTGACCTTGCCGCGACTTGGGAACACCATACCTAACTCAACGACAACAACAAAATGGCTAGGGACGAAGTAGAGCAGAGCCCTAAGCGCCGAAAGCTGGACTTCAATCCTCTGCGATCAGACGACAGATTTGTTGTGCCTGCGAGACCAGCATCGCAGAGTCGCGCCCCGAAATCGTTAGCATCGAGGTCTCAAAGTCGAGCACCAAATGGATCTCGAGCGTCAACACCCCATGGACAATCACGATACGCTTCGACTCCTGGATCAACCCCCCGTCAAAAGGAATTCGACGGCCCAGAGCCTTTTGTGAACGAAGAGGATTCGAAGGCATTGGATAGAGATTGGTACGATGGAGACGAATTCGGACACACTTTTGGAGACGATAGCCACAATCCATTTGGTTCTTACGACAACACATGGGCCGAGCAGCAACGAGAGGCTGCGCTCACCGAGAAAAAGACTGGGAAGCGAATAAGTGTTCGGGCATCACAGAAGCAGAAGGATGTGGATGCCTGGGAGACGAATCGTATGCTCACATCTGGAGTGGCCCAAAGAAGAGACTTTGGCGATGATTTCGAGGACGATGAAGAGGCTACTAGAGTTCATCTTCTTGTGCATGATCTCAAACCACCATTCTTAGATGGAAGGACCGTATTTTCAAAACAGCTGGAACCTGTACCGGCAGTTCGAGACAACCAAAGCGACATGGCAGTATTCAGCCGTAAAGGCAGTAAGGTCGTGAAGGAGAAGCGACAACAAAAAGAAAGGCAGAAGCAGGCCCAGGAGGCCACAAATATGGCCGGAACTGCCCTGGGAAACCTAATGGGTGTCAAGGAAGACGAGGGAGATAGTGCTGCACCTGTTCCCGGAGAGGAAGAGGAACAGGGCAACAGCAAATTTGCCCAGCACATGAAGAAGAACGAAGGGGCCAGTAATTTCAGTCAAAGTAAATCTCTCAAGGAACAGCGAGAATATTTACCAGCATTTGCTGTTCGGGAGGACCTGTTAAGGGTGATTCGTGATAACCAGGTTGTCATAGTTGTTGGAGAGACAGGATCCGGGAAAACTACGCAACTGACTCAATTTTTACATGAGGATGGGTATGCAAAACTGGGTATGATCGGATGCACTCAACCCCGAAGAGTAGCAGCAATGAGTGTGGCAAAACGTGTCAGTGAAGAAATGGAATGCAGACTCGGTAGCACTGTTGGCTACGCCATTCGATTCGAAGACTGTACTAGTAAGGAGACATGCATCAAATACATGACTGATGGTGTTCTTTTGAGAGAATCGCTGAATGAACCGGATCTTGATCGTTACTCCTGTGTCATCATGGACGAGGCTCACGAAAGGGCTCTGAACACTGACGTTTTGATGGGGTTATTCAAAAAAGTACTCGCCCGTCGCCGCGACCTCAAGCTTATCGTCACATCTGCCACAATGAACTCGAAGAGATTCTCTGACTTTTACGGAGGAGCCCCAGAATTCTTCATCCCAGGTCGTACCTTTCCAGTCGACGTTATGTTCCACCGCTCGCCGGTCGAGGACTACGTTGATCAGGCTGTCCAGCAGGTCTTAGCAATCCATGTCTCAATGGGTGCTGGTGATATTTTGGTTTTTATGACTGGACAAGAGGATATCGAATGCACTTGCGATCTGGTTCAAGAGCGACTCAATGCTCTTAACGACCCTCCAAAACTCAGCATCTTGCCCATATACAGTCAAATGCCAGCAGATCTCCAAGCAAAGATCTTCGACAAAGCAGCTCCTGGTGTCAGGAAAGTGATTGTCGCAACGAATATTGCAGAGACGAGTTTGACTGTTGATGGTATCATGTATGTTGTCGATGCTGGGTACTCTAAACTCAAGGTTTACAATCCACGAATGGGTATGGATACTCTTCAGATCACCCCAATTTCTCAAGCAAACGCTTCCCAGAGAGCTGGTCGAGCGGGACGTACTGGGCCTGGCAAAGCATATCATCTTTTTACCGAAGCTGCTTTCAAGGATGAGCTGTATATTCAAACCATTCCGGAAATCCAACGTACCAATCTCAGCAACACTGTTCTACTCCTTAAATCCTTGGGAGTGAAGGATTTGTTGGACTTCGACTTTATGGACCCCCCACCCCAAGATACTATTACCACATCCCTCTTCGACCTTTGGGCATTAGGCGCCCTAAACAATATCGGTGACCTTACCGAAATCGGTAGGAAAATGACAGCGTTTCCTATGGATCCATCACTAGCGAAGCTTCTTATTGGATCGGAAGAGTATGGCTGCAGCGAGGAAATGCTTACAATTGTATCCATGCTATCTGTCCCCAGTGTCTTCTATAGGCCGAAAGAACGCCAGGAAGAGTCGGATGCAGCTCGTGAAAAGTTTTTCGTTCCCGAGTCCGACCATTTGACATATCTTCATGTCTACTCGCAATGGAAAATGAATGGCTACTCAGATGCCTGGTGTACCCGTCATTTCCTACACCCCAAATCGTTGCGTCGAGCAAAGGAAATCAGAGAACAACTATTGGATATCATGAAAATGCAAAAGATGTCTATGGTCAGTTGTGGTACGGACTGGGATGTTATTCGAAAATGTATCTGCTCAGGATATTACCACCAAGCAGCAAAAGTCAAAGGAATTGGCGAATACGTCAATTTGAGGACAAGCGTAACTGTTCAGTTACACCCGACGAGTGCACTTTATGGATTGGGATACCTCCCAGATTATGTTGTTTACCATGAGCTGATTCTTACTTCCAAGGAATACATGTCAACTGTGACGGCTGTTGATCCTCACTGGCTTGCGGAACTTGGTGGTGTGTTTTACTCGGTGAAAGAGAAAGGGTACTCTGCAAGAGAAAAGAGAGTAACTGAGGTGGAATTTAATAAGAAGATGGAGATCGAGGCGCAGATGGCCGAGGACAAGTTGAAGGAGGAGCAGAGACTGGAGAATGAGAGTAACAAGACAACGAGAAAGGCAGTAGTGCCATCAGCGGTTAAAAAGGTATCCTCGCATGGTGCTGTCAGAAAGCCCATAGCCAAAAGAAGTGGCCGTGGCTTCTAATTAAAAAATTGAAAGACTTATTATTCGACCCCTGTTCTGACTGTGACAAAATTGCTCGTGTGAAATTTGCCATGTTGTTTTCCAACCCGACCCTCCGTTTCGTTCTTGCCTTGATAGGTACCAGTAGGGACCTCGGCCTGGTCCACCACCGTCGAGGTATGGCAGGGGCGAAGAAGAGAAGCAACAAAGGTAGGCACATCCAGTTGTAAGTAAAACTGTTTATAGAAATATGCCTTCCCTGTTAGTGCTTTTCTCTTAATTGCGCCTTCCATCAATTACTATATCACGTGCGAAGGTGAAGGTTCCGTGAACGCGCTCGATCGCGTCGCGTTTCGACACTCAACGTCATCCAACAATTCTTCAGCAAGTTATGCTGCTTCGACCAACGCCAGAGCCATGGACGAGGAGGATTATGGAGACATTTCGGATGAGGATATGATAAATGCGTGCAGTCAGGCCTCTCAAACTTTACCACCTCTCCGCCGCTCCCCGCAATCGAATTTGAACAAACGATCGAGGGTCACTTATGGATCAGACGAAGAAGGAGGAGACGAGGAGGAATCTGCGAAGCCGAAGAAGAAATACAAGATTCATGTAGGGGTTGGAGAAGTGCCGGCTGCGAAGATTGTGGGAGCAACACAAGCGGATGGGCATCCAGATTCAAGTCCATACCGTATCAGAGGTCCGATTTTCAGGAAGCCACGACCTGAACCACCAACATCCGCGGCTCCACGACGACAAAATACAATATTTGATTCTTTCAGGCAACGGCAAAAAACCCCGCCGCGGAACGAGGTTTCAAAGGAGTTAGAAGACCTTCCTTCCGATGCTTTCTCGTCGCCAGAAGCCGCGAACCAAGAAGCTATAATTATAGGCTCTTCGCCACTCAGACCTACTCAATTAAATCATGCGCCACCGCAGCGACTTGTAGCACCAAAAAATGGTCTTCGCCAGACGACTCTATTTGGTGGCCAGGCCCCAGTTGAAGTGTCGGCTTCGCAAGCCAAAAAAGTTCATAACTTCATTGTTGACTTGCCACCGGAAGCCCCAACTCAGCATGAACTCAACAAGGAGGCTCTCGCAAAATGGGTATACCCTACAAACCTTGGAAAAATTCGAGACTACCAATTCAGCATTGTGAGGAATGCCCTCTTCAACAACTGCCTTGTAGCACTTCCTACCGGACTCGGGAAAACTTTTATTGCTGCTACAGTTATGTTCAACTACTTCCTCTGGACCAAAAAAGCTCAGATTGTCTTTGTAGCTCCCACAAAACCGTTAGTAGCTCAGCAGGTTGACGCTTGTTTTGGAATCGTGGGAATCCCAAAGTCGCAAACCACAATGCTTACAGGCGATCAAGCGCCAGCACTCCGAGCTGAAGAGTGGGCGGACAAAAGGGTGTTCTTTATGACACCACAGACACTCGAGAACGATCTATCAACTGGCATAGCTGATCCCAAAAAAATTGTGTTGCTTGTTGTTGACGAGGCACATCGGGCAACTGGAAACTATTCGTATGTCAAGGTTGTGAATTTTCTGAGAAGGTTCAACAAGAGTTTTCGAATTCTTGCTTTGACCGCTACTCCAGGTTCCAGTGTTGAAGCGGTACAAGACGTGATTGATAACTTGGAAATTTCCAAGGTTGAAATCCGGACCGAAGAATCGATCGACATTGCACAATACGTTCATAGGCGGAATATCGACACGATCGTATTAGATCCATCGCCAGAGATTCTCCTTATAAAGGAGCACTTTTCCAAGGCTTTACAACCATTAGTCAATCTTCTATGCGCTCAGAACGCGTATTATAACAAAGACCCCATGTCACTTACACCTTTTGGCCTGATACAGGCCAAAAAACAATGGTTTGCCACTGCTGGCAAAAATGCAAGTTTTCCTGTGAAAGGTATGATAAATGGACTTTTCACAATTCTCGCAAGCGTAGCCCATGGAATAAAGCTGCTCAACTTCCACGGCATTGGACCTTTCTTCTCTTCTATTAAGGATTTTCGACAAGGTGTCGAAGATGGAAATAAGGGTGGGAGATATCGAACGCAGCTTGCGGAAAGCCAAGATTTCAAGAAGATGATGAGTTTGATGCAGATGTGGGTCAATCGAGACGGTTTCGTGGGCCATCCCAAGCTCACTCATCTTTGCTCTACGATTCTGAACCATTTCGTCGATGCGGGAGAGGGGAGACTGGGTGAAGACATGCCACCATCTGCGACCCGAGTGATTGTTTTTGCAGAGTTTCGGGATAGTGCAGAAGAAATTTCCCGTGTGCTCAATGTCCACCAGCCTCTGATTAGAGCATCCGTCTTTGTTGGACAAGCTGATTCCAAGCGTTCCGAGGGGATGAATCAGGCAAAGCAGCTTAAGACCATTCAGGACTTCAAGAAGGGGAAAATCAACGTCATCGTCGCCACTTCAATCGGAGAGGAAGGTTTGGATATTGGTCAGGTGGATCTGATTGTTTGTTATGATGCTTCAGCATCTCCAATTCGAATGTTACAACGTATGGGTCGAACTGGGCGAAAGCGTGCCGGAAACATTGTGCTCTTATTGATGCGCGGCAAGGAAGAGGACTCTTTCACAAAAGCCAAGGATAATTACGAGCAGATGCAGAAAATGATTAGCGCAGGAGCACGTTTTAATTTTCGACATGATCTTTCTGTTCGTATCATTCCCAAGGACATCAAACCTGATGTCGACAAACGAATGATTGAGATTCCACCAGAGAATACGCAAAATCCCGGGCTGCCCGAACCGAAGCGTAGAGTTACGAAAAAGAAAATGCCAACAAAGAAATTTCATATGCCAGATGGGGTAGAAACGGGATTCCAGGCTGCTTCTCGGATGTCAGCAAATGGCACAGTATTGACGGACTTGGGTGTGACTAAACAAAAGAAAAAGACACCCAAGGTCAAGGCTGTCCCCAAGTCTCAACTGGCTCCAATCGTACCAGTAGAATCAGTTCTTCTGAACCCAGAAGACACCATGGAACTTGTCGAACGATTTCAAAACATCGCTGGAAGTGAGATTGAAGAAGTCGGAATGCCCGATCTGTGTGCCCAGACCGAATCACAAAGAATATTAGGACCGACGAGCAAAGTATCTCATGGCCAGTATACAGAGAGGTTTGTGAACCTGCTCAAGACTCTTGCGCGATCACAAAACCCCGAAGATCGGTTTGTGATGCCTTACGGGGACAGACCACCTTCTCAGGGATCGTGGAATATACCAAAATTGATTGGAGATGAAACGGAAACTGATAATCCTACCCCTCAGCCTAGGAGATCAGCAACGAAACCGAAGAAAACACCAAAAGCCAAACGAAGAAGTGCTGTTTTTCTCTCAGATCCTGGAAGTGATATGGAAGCAACCCCTGGAGCGACAAATCGGCAAGAAATCAGTGGCGATGACACGGAAGGCGAGGGGGATGACTTGGCCAGAAGTGAGGAGATCTCAGGTGACAGTGAGGATTCCGGCAGTCTACTTGATTTCGTCGTCAATGATTCTAGTATGACGATGACTAGGAGAAGTCCTCTGACACACTCTTCGAGTCCACCACCAGCTCGGAATCCAAAGCCAAAGAATGCACCTCCCCCTCGCGAGCGTTCGTTGTTTGTTTCCACGCAGGACAGTGACGGAGATGATTTGCCGGATCTCCAGTCACTTTGCAAAACTTACAAGTCAGCAACAGCTCGAGTGACAACGCAACTCGGCTCTGATCCACCTGTGCCATTTGGAGGTAGAAGAAGGAAAGCCCCTATTTTTGAGGACGATAGTGATGAATAATGTAATTAGTCGATTTTTGATGCATAACGTTGGAGTTTTGCCGTCAGGTCGGTGGATGGATTGGAACAGCTGGCGTTGGTGGAATAACTGCTTAGATGAATGTTCTAGTCAATTCGTCTTTAGCAATCAGCAAAAGGTGTCAAAATGATTCAATTCCTATCAAGTATGATTGTGTAGAGAGTGAAGAAACGTGTAAATGACTGTAAATCAGGAGAACGATATGATGATGTAACTCAGGATTAGGCACAAGTTAATTCCAGTTTTGAAGCCAAAGTCACTTGGGTTCCTTCAAATCACGAACGGGAAAAAAAAGTTCTCGTTGTTCCAAAGTATCAACCTAAACTGTCCCAATCATTTGACACAATTAGTGAAAGGGAGGAGTGCACATGACCCGGAATAATCCCGCCCAAGTGACAGGGGTATTTGACAGATCAGCTTCCAGCAACACCACAAGGCCAGAAGCCCGTACGTACATCGCGAACAGAAACAATTCTCAACAAATGGATCCTTCGCATCCCCAAACTCCAGAAGGGACCCTGAGTTGGAGACTCAGTTACCATCCCATTACCCTCCTTACCTTCCTTGCTTTCCGAATCTGTAAGTACAATAGGCGCATAGGTGTATGGATGGTGTACTAATTAGATTTGGATGAATAGCTTCGTTGCTGGTTTACCTTTTGGGGATTCTTTTTACGGATAACTTGTAGTTCCCCCCTCTCCTTCTGCGCCAATCGTCCCCCTCCCCATCAATCTGCCACTGCCATACTCTCGTCCTTCCACTAACACATTAAACAGTGTCCTCATCTTCATAATCACCATCCTCCTCCTAGCTGCCGACTTCTACTACCTCAAAAACATAGCCGGTCGTCGATTAGTTGGACTACGATGGTGGAACGAAGTACACCCCGAAACAGGAGATTCCCACTGGGTATTCGAGTCCTCGGATCCGGCGACGAAACAGATTAGTGCTACGGATAGGAGGTTCTTTTGGTTGGCGCTTTATAGTCAGCCGCTTATTTGGATTGCTCTCGCGCTGGTGGCGATTTTGAAGTTTGCGTTTATTTGGTTGACGCTTGTTGGTATGTTTTATTCCCTTCTGGTGGATGGAGAGGGGTGGTTTGGGTGTTGGGCTGAGGACGGCGAGAGGATGGAGAGACAAACGAGAAGGACAGGGGACACGAAGAGAGAGAATGGGTAAAGAGAAATAGAACAAGAGGAAAATGCTAACTCCAAACTCCAGTAATCGCCCTAAGTCTCACAATCACAAACACTCTCGCCTTCTCGCGATGCGACAAATTCGGACAGGCATCGAATCTAGCTGGGTCCGCAATGCTTTCTGGAGGCATGGCAAGTAATTTGGCAACTGGAATGCTTGGGAGGTTCTTCTCGCGATGAGTCTTGAGATGGGATATTTGATTTTCGACAGGATTGCGGGTACAAGAGGCAAGAATAAAGAGCGGAGGAGAGGGCGTGTATGATACCATATATGTATTATTTTTGGACTGGGAGTTAGGTCTACGGATTGAGCGATTGACCTTATGCTTGAGGGTTTTGATATTTGGTAATGCATGGTTCTTTTTTGGTATAGGTGATGGTTTTTTGGTTCTTCCACTTTGCGGCGTGTATATGTTTTTAGCGCTCTCTCCTTTTCTCATTTCCCTCCCTCTATTTTCTTCTGTTCTTGTTCATCCCTGTGTTTTTTGTCTCTGGGGCAAAAGGCTATGTACAAGTACAAGTGTACCAAATCTCGGCTCTACTGGTTCCAAGTCTCAAGTAAAGACCTCGAGGAATCCCCCCTTCCTACTGTTTCATCAAACAACTCTACTACAATTATTTTCTTTATATCACTAGCACAGAAGCCTGTGATTTCTTCTCTGTGCCGGCACAAGCACAAGTCTTTACTACATGCAATCTCTTAATTATAAAAATGTGTCCATTTTTAGACTCTCCGAATACCCTTCTTCGTCATTCAGTCTTTTAATCTACAAGAATACCGGATAACGTTTCATCCTCGAAGCTTGAGAAGGAAAGAAAAAAAATGACCTTCCAAGATTCGCATTTGATTCTCCTAACCTTTCCGAAGAACATCCATCACTTTCTTAGTCTATACCACAAGTTCAAAGTATGTCACAAATTACTCAATAACTCAGACTCACGAGGGGAGTAGAGCACAATAGTAACTTTTGCTTACTCAAAAATTACTCCGAGTAACTCAAAGCTAAGTAGAGTGGAGTAGAGTAGGACTCAAAATTAGTTGGCCATTACTCTACTCAACATTACTCATTTATTGATTCCATATGATTTGGAATATCATTCCTATGGGCATCTGATATCTTGCAATAATTTCAGTCATTTCTTACCCTTATATTTCTCCATGGTTTTCGGGCCATTCTCCGCAAGATTAATTCCAAGAGTTCAGACTAAGGACTGGATATCCAAAATGCATTGTATGAACGAATCTCTCGCCTCTAGACCAAAAATACACGTCAATATGAATATATAACCCAGATTTGCAATATGGGTATCACATTTGTCTAGATTATCTGATTTCCTTCATACCATGGAGATAAAAAGTAAAATTATCAATCAGAGAAGAAAAACAATCAAAGGGAAGAAAAGCCATGCAAAAGATTACGCCGAATCCTGGCCTTTCCCCTAAAGCCTGTTCCCCTACCCCCTTTCCTCCTTGCTAGTACACAATTTCGTCCCCTTATCTCTGTCGAATGATCTCGGTTAAGAAATCCTCGCTGATTGCAAAATTAGTAACTTGCAAAATAGCAAAAGGGGGATAGCAGAGAAAAAACTTACAAAGACAAAGTAATATACCCATCCCTATCATCATCATACTTCTTAAAAACATCCGTCATCCTCTTCAAACTAATACAACTCTGCACGAAAAGATCAAAACTGATCGCGCCCTCGCCCCTCTTATCAAATGTCTGGAAAAGTGTCTTGACGAAAGCGGGACTTAGTCGATATCCAAAGGCCACCAATGCATTTGTATATTCTGGGAGGCTAATATTCCCACTCCTATCCGCGTCGAATCGGTCGAAGAGTCCTCTCCATGCGGCTAGGAATCCCCATAACCCGCAGAATTCTTCGAACCCGATGAGACCGGAACGATCGCTGTCGAACATGCGGATCATCATTTTTACAGTGTATGGATCGAAGGAGGACCAGTCTCCGTTTACGAGGGCTGCTCGGAGTTCCTTTTCACTTAGTTGTCCGCTGCCTAGAGTTAAGTTAGAAATTGCTTATCTATTTCTGTTTTTGGGAAGTAAATCCTTACCATCTTTGTCAACTGCTTTGAAAAGAGGCCATAATGCGGGATCTGCACCATTTGGTGGAGCTGGAGAAGGAGGTGGTCTCGAGGTTGGAGGAGGTCTCTGTGCTTGCGCCCCATAACTTGGTGTAGCTCCCGCAGCTCCATATCCACTTGCGTTACTAGGTGGATTGGCGCCATATCCTCCATGGGATGAGCCTGGGGGAGACTGTCCGTAGCCGTAGTTTCCTGAAGGAGGCATCTGGGGAGATAGTCTTCTTCCTCCTGCTTGTCTTGGGTCTGGGAGAGGTGGTTGTGGTTTACTTCCGTATTGCTGGGCGTATGCTGCTTCCTGAGCCGCGCTATGGTGAGGCTGAGGAGGGGGTTGCGAGTACTGAGAGTGCTGGGAGGATTGGTGGTGAAGAGGTTGTGGAGTTGGAGAGTGGGATGGACCTGGAGGGGGATTGTTGGATTGTTTCTGTGAATCGAAGGTTAGTGATCTTTTTATTCGGTATGCTTAGTAGAAGTGGTTGATTAATACCCGCTCTGGTTCTGCGAATCTGGAGTTTTCTGGTCAGCGCGATTTGGTGGGGTGGCTTTTTGGAGGGGCAAGCTTACGCTGGAAGTGAATCCGGGTTGAAGGTTCGGTTATATGCCATGATGGGTGAATCAGCAACAAGGAGGCTGGCTGCTGGCAGATGATGGCGATTGAGGTGATCTGTGTGTGTGTGAATGAAAGGAAATGTGTTGGCAGAGGCCGTTGGGCTGGAGGTTTGCCCTCAGGGAGCTAGAGGCTAGGAAGCACAGCACAGCCTCGAGCTGTAAGACTGGGATCTTTCTTTTGACGTTGCCGTCTTTCGCGGGGAGCGGAGCGGGACCCAAACTTGGCAACCTTGAGGCGCAAGCGTTCGTTCGTCCACTAAATCGTCGTTCTCGTACAAGAGAAGAGAACTGGACTTGGTAAATGAGGTGCGAATACGTGGATTGCGTACGTAGGACTTGGGTCAAAAGGCAATATTTCCAGAAGTGTGTAAGGTTGAGAAGGGCAGCAGGTGGTCAGTTCAGGAGGGGACTCTATGTCCATGTAGTATGTACCAGCCCAGCCTAGCGATTCGAACGCTGACTTGACTTGAATCACAGCGTGTTGCTCGTTACTGCAGTGCTGACCTCGACGTCTCATCTGTGACCATTAACACCCTTAATCTGTAGATCAGGGACCAAATTGCCTGTAAAATCCAAGGATAAACATGTCTATGTGCCGAGCCAAAAGCTTGGTCTTCGCTTCCTGTCCTTCAGACAAGACCAGAAACCCGGTCTAGTGCTAGAGGCTTCCAGAAATCCAGCGAGCAAATTGACCCGCACCGGCTATCTCATCCGATGTTTCGTACATCTACTCCAGCTGTCCATTCTTTTTCTCCCTTGCAGATAGTAAAACCTCTCTTATTTTGCCCAACAATACCTAAAAACTTTTGTACGGAGTATTCATGACTTCAATACCCCTCGTCCTTCACCCCAGAAAACGTCATTAGGGAGAGGATACATCTCATCGCTAGACCGATTTGTACTTCAAGTTCTCTCTCCCACACTCAAGACATCGACAAGCCCGAGAACCCCTAAAATCTCATCTCATCACAGCCTTTCAACTCATATCTCCCCTTGAAACGACCCTCTCGGTCCCGATAGTCACTACTCTCGCACGCCCTCGCTCACAATGTCAAATACCAAAAAAGAGACGTCAGAAACAAGCCCCCCAGAAGAAGAATTCTGGCTCTTCGGATACGGGTACCTCCCCTCTCCAGCATCCCCAATTCGCCATCCAAGCTAACATCATCCCCAGGAGTTTAATTTGGAAACCACCCCCTTCATTTGGTTCGCGTCACCCACCCTATTCCAACAAACCAATATCCAACCAAACCCTCGGAATGTCTTGGTACCTATTTTTCTTCAAGCATAAAGCTGACCCTTGGTGCCTAACTAACAGATCGTCGTGTGCCGGGTTATGTCACTGGATATGTGCGTCGATTTTGGCAGGTTGGTTTCTTCTTCCCTTTGATTATATTTTCATTTCTCGTTCTGTCTTTTTCTTGATACCACAATTTATCCTATCCTATCCAAATTTAGAAATCAATCCGCTTACTCACACACCAACAATTCAATAGGCAAGGTAAGCTCCAACCTCTCTTTGGGGGAAAAAGAAACCCGAAAAGCCACCCCATCTCAAACACCAACCTAACAGCCTCGGTCCCTCCCCACGAAATCTAAAATACACTGACCCTCCTTAGCGAAGACCACAGAGGCACACCCGAAAATCCGGGTCGAGTAGTGACACTGATATCCCGTTCCTTCTGGGAAACTCTCGATGACCACCACCCGTCAAAATCCGATAAAGTATGGGGAACGGCGTATCGGATCGAGGCTGATAAAGTCAAGGAGGTGAAGGAGTATTTGGATATTAGGGAGATCAAGTATGTATCCCCATTTCTTTGTTATGTTGTTGGTTTATCATTTATATGGAGTTTTGTATGTTTGCAGTTTACTTTGCTATTTTCTGGTTTTGGATACGTACCGTTCTTGCCATCTCATTTTGTTATTAGCTATCCTCTCTTTCCGCACTTCCTCCTTTCTACAGACCGCTCGAGAATATATGGACTCATTAAATTCGTCCCCATCACGTGGTAAATACCAGTAAGCCACAAGCTTACTCAACGAAGACCAGCTTACTCGGTAAAAGTAAAACCTAGACAACAAGAGAGTGCGAGTATCAAGCTCGTACCCCTGACCAATCATCTTTGTCCCAGACAGGATCGAGACTACCTAGTGGGAGCTCCCCATCATTTTCCAAGCTCTATACAATCTTGAAAATTATGCTACAATTCTTGAGACAGTTATCTTGAATTGCTTCTTAATTCTAGGATGATTAGTCTGGGATGTGAGAGATTGGTTAGTCATTGTTCTGCGTACACCTCGTTTTTCATTAGTCGAGTCTCGAGTTGAACTCAAATAATGACTATTATTGGTTGAGATTATTTGGAGAATGAAGAGACTGACCATCTAACTCTCCTAAACCCTCTCCGATAATATTTCTGATCTTACCTTTCCATCAAAGCATGCGTTCCCACAGCAATGACCAAAACTTGTACCAGAACATTGGAACCACAGCACAAAAAACACAACATGAAGGCTTAAAATGGCGAGAAATTTATTGACCAACCAAGTCCCGTACAGCACTTCAAATTCGCTCTCAACAGCTCCCATCAGGATTACAAGTGTTCTCTAGGGAGCGCAGCAAGAAGTACATGACTTGGTTGAATAACCATACTATCAATCCTCCGGCCCTTTTCGGTTTTGACGGTATCGATCGCTTCCGTGGTCTATCGCTAGCTGCCGTTCCCCCTTTACGTCTTTCCTCTCCCCTCCTTCCACTTATCAACAGCACCTCAAACCCCAATCTCACACAATTCATGCCACTTCAACGCCTCTCCTTCCCCTATCATCCAGTCCCCCACCCTACCCAAAGCTCGAAACAAAACCTCCAAACCAATACCCAAAATCTAACCACCTCCTCACAGCGGCTACACAGTCCACCACACAACCTTCCACCCCGCCCCCTCCTCCTCCATCTCAAGCATCAAACCCCCAACAATCAAAACCCTCGTCTACATAGGCACCCCCGAAAACGCCCAATTCCTCGGCCCCCAAGACCCCCAAGTCCTCGCAGAACACATCTACAAATCCCACGGCCCAAGCGGTCCTAACATCGATTACCTCCTCAGTCTCGAAGTCGCCCTCGATAACCTCTCCCCCGAAAGCGGAGATGAACATATCAAAGATCTCGCCAACCGGATACGTGGTATACAAAAACAGCACGAACAAGAACAAGAACAAGGGAAGAGTGTCAAGGCAGGGGAGTTAGTGGAGAAGGTGTTGGGGAGGGAGGTGGCGAAGATTAACTCGAGCATTGATGATGGGCCGGAGGAGATTGAGATTGAGAGACAATCTTAAGGACACTTTTCGGGGGCTGGTATTTATTTGGTTTTCCCCTCGCGGATCTGAAAGACATTGCTGACAGGCTTCGACCAGGAGAGGAGAGGAACGAACGTTCGGGCATTGAGCAGCAATCTTTTGAGAGTGGTTTTTGTTTGTTTATTTTCCCCAAAAGGACATTGCCAGCATGGTTCTCGTTGTTGCCAACACCAACACCAGGATGGGAAGTGTTCAAAGCGAGCTAGTACGGACCAAAAGGAGACATCCAAGATTTGCAACACAGATGAGCAAAAAGAGATTAAAACGCAATCTTAGAGTTTCAGAGTCCCCCCAAAGGATATTGCCAACAGGAATTGGGAGATGCGAGTTTGTTTCATTGCTGCCAGTAAGGAGAATTCATCACAAAGGAGCGAGAGATTGCGAAGTCTTTAAAAGGTTTCTGAGAACGATTTCATTCATTATCCCCTAGAGGATCATTATGCCTATTATCTAGACTAGAGCTACCAGACATCACGGTCTGTATGGAAAAAACCTAGATCAAAAAGCGATCATGGGTCGAGAAAAAACAAGTCGGATATCTGAAGACCCCATAGTGTGACGAAGTGACCAACCAATACAAGGTAATAAACCCCCCCCAACTCCAGAGTAAAGCAAGGACGAACCGCATTTAGAGACCACGAGCTGACCCCTGAATATCAACCAGGAAGATGATAATCCAAGGTCCACACACATTGAACCTTTTCGCTGCTGCCAACACCCTAAGCTTAACTTTTCTTGCCATCAAGTCGTACGAACGCGCGCGAGGTCGGAGAGAAGATCACGGCCACGGACATTTACTGCCATCGACCACCACCTTGTTGTTGCTCACCACCTCCGTAACCACCGCCCTGGCCACCCTGGTATCCTTTATCTGATGGTCAGCATTTAATTGAAACAGAATTGAGGGTTCAAGTCAGAAGAGCTTACCTCCACCACCACCACCGTAGCCTCCTTGGCCACCTCCATATCCACCACCTTGGCCACCTCCGTAACCGCCACCGCCTCCTTGACGATCACCGTAACCACCTCCACCTCCGGAGTATCCACCACGTTGATAACCTCCACCGCCACCTCCACGGGAGAAACCACCACCGCCGCCACCTCCAGAGCCGCGCTCGCTGGCTTTGTCAACTCGGATGGTGCGACCATCGAACCTAAGTTGATTAGCAATTGATGATGACCATGTTTGAATTGAAACCTACTCGATGTTGTTCATGGCAGTGATAGCAGCCTCGGCATCAGCCTCTTGGCCATAACGAACGAAACCGAAACCACGGCTACGTCCGGTATCACGGTCCTTGACGACGACCTGGAAGGTGAAGTGTTAGTGCTTGTGGATGGAAAGTGAAGAATGGGATGAACGTACAGCCTCCTCAACGGCACCAAACTCTTCGAACTTTTGTCGGAGAGCGTTCTCATCTGTGTGCCATGCGAGGCCACTGTATTGTGGTTAGCAGAGGGTTCTGTTGACATGGAATGCTGTGGAGACTTACCCGATGAAAAGTTTAGACATGTTGGGTGATGTTGTCGACGAAGAACCTGGCTTAAAGTCTCAATTTCCACGCGCTATCACACACAAAAGAGCGCGCCATCGCGTGGTTGGTGTTGTTGACAGAAACGGACGGATTGCGGAACACACAAGGAAAGATACATCGAGGCAGAACAGGACTCCGCAGAGCGGACAGGAATGGAAGAGTGAAGGTGAGGATATCGCAGGATATCGGCAGAACAAGGTCAGCGCAAGCAAGGAATCTGACGAACTCTTTAAGACAGTTGAAATGTGGGGTAGTGGCGAGGACGAAGAAGATGTTGATGTTGTTGATGTTGTTGATGTTGTTGACGAAGAGTGAGGATCGAACGACTGAAAGGACAGTGCGAACGGGATTGGAGAAGAGGATCGAGACAGATGGCAAAAAGATGCGAAGTTGAGGATTCAAGTAGGTGGGGTGGGGTTGGATGGGAGGAAAAGGTGAGAGGGGAGAGGGGAGAGGAAGGGAAGGTGCGAGTGAGATGAGATGAGAGCGGGGTTTATGGGCATGAAGACTCTGTTGCGCCTGCCCCGCTTCTCGCTTCCACGACTCCTTAGGTAGCCAGCGCCCCAAGCCAGGCCAGGAATCTACGCTAGCGCGCTAGCTCAAGCACCTCGGGCTGCAGGGGCACGAGGAGGGTGGAGTTGGAGGCCTGAAGAGCTGGAGGCCTGTGAGCTGGAGAGCTGGAGAGCTGGAGAGTCGATTTGTTCGGAAAGAGTGCAGCAATTCCAGCGCGGCCTCTACCCATGGAGGAGAGAGCCCACGATCCTCCATTATTCTCCATTATTCTCTACATTCTCCATTATTCTCTAACATTCTCTATATTCCCTACTATTCCCTACCACCCCTACTACCTACTCCCTACTCCCTACTCCCTACTCC
>JAPZOX010000633.1:0-29319 GCA_037952655.1 Hymenoscyphus sp. LP001
TCTAGAGTATTAAAGCTGTTAAAATCAACGAAAAAGGAGCTATTATATCAACCCTTGCCTCTACTACTGCTGAAGTAGTAGCTATAGTAATAAAGAAGCGAATTAGAATAACCTCTACGAAGGTTAATATAACAAGTAGCTCGCTTTCGAATAAGCTATTCTTCACCTTATAGACTGTCTTTTTCAAAGAAGAAGAAGCACGAGTTAACTATACTATCCTAGATATAACGTCTCTCCTTAGAAGAAGAGTCTTCTTTAAGCCTCTCTCTAAGGTTTCTATAGTTACTTAGTGCTCTAAGTGCTAGAGGTAGTATAACCAAAGGAACTGTGGAAAGAACCAGCGATGCCGACTATATAGTACTACTTAACACTTCGAAGACTTCTACCTAAAGTGTCTAAAGCACGCTTAGTATAAGCTAAAGTACCTATACTATAGCGGGCCTCACGCCTCGGACGATGTTAAGTACTAACTTAGACTAGGAACCTTAGGAGCACGCCTCTTAACCGAGAATAAGAGAACGATCTAGCAAGTATACAACGAAATGCGAATAAGAAGTGAGTAAGACTCTTCTTATAGTAGCTGAAACTTAGACCTCCCGGCTACTCTATAGGCTCGAGTAGGTAACTCCTCGCCTACCTCGTCTACCTTACTAACTATTCCACCTTAGGAAGACAATATCGATATCCTTATAAACACTTCTATAGAAGAGGCACCTTACGACCTCTCTATACAAAGAACCCGGAGTACTACTCGTACGATCCCTTTATAAGTAGATAAGGATTCGCTAAGTACTACTGCCTCTAAGTCCTATAAATCAACGTCTATAAGTCTAGCGATTACCAGGAGCTAGTATTACAGCTAGCTTACTCTAAGCGAGTCGATGTAGTTCTTATCTAGGAACCGTATATCTACCTAAGAGAGATTAGCTGTTAGATTATAAGACGCTATCTAAACTACGACTACTTTATACCTATTTACAACTAGAACGCTAGGCCTTCTAAAGTACTCTCCTTTATATATAAAGGTGCTGGTATCCTTGCTAGTTAATAGACTTCTATCGCTCTCTCGCTTCAATACCGAGACCTTGTTTACGCCTCGGTTACACTTTTACAAGGCCCTCTACTTTATATACTTAACGTATATAACGCCTCCCTAGGCGCTAAGAGAGCAGGGGACGCTGTTAGCCTTATTCTAGGCTCTTAACATATCTATATAGCGAATACTATTATAGCTGGCGACTTTAATCTTAAGAGCCAGCTATAGTAGCCTGACTTCCTAGGCGTAGAAAGCACTTAGGTACTCTTACTTACTAACTAGATAGAGGATAGAGGGCTTTAGCTTACTACCCCTCCTAGTACACAGACACATAGCCTAGGGAACACGCTAGATTTAGCCTTTTACTCTAGTAGCCTCTATTAAAGAGAGGCGGCTTCGGAGGTTTACCTAGCTTTTAAGTATAGCTTAGACTACCTCCCTATTATTACTCGCCTGCTATATACTAGCAGACTAGCTAAGAAGGACCCCCTGCTTAAACTTAGTACTCTTAACGTTAAAGTCTTTAAGACAGCTTTATAAGGAAGACTAGAAGAATAATAGCTGTATAAGCTTCTAGAACAACCGAACATAGACTCGCTTAAGGCTTTGGCAGGGTTTATTATTAAGTGCGTACATAGTACGTATCTTAGTAGTGCTAAGCGAGGGCTTAGACATAGGACTAGACATCCTTAGTAGAACGAGGAGTGCTAATCTGCGGCCTCTAAGGCTAGAAGAGCACGAAGGCTAGGAGCTAGCACGGAGGCTACGAAAGGACTTTAGAAGGCTCTTAGAAGAGAGATTCGGAAGGCAAAGAGAGAACACTTCCGTGGCTTAATCGATAAAGCTATAAAGAGTAAGAACGTCTTTAAGATCTGTAAGTAGTACTAGAGTACTAGAGTTTACAAGTCCTCTTCTTTAAAGGACTCGATAAGCTAGCTAGGCTTTACTACTTAGGAGAAACAGAAGATCCTAGTATAAGAACTACTTATAAATAAGGCTAAAGTCGGGGATATACTATTTAATACCTCTACTACCTCGACTTATACTCTACCTTAGACAGCTCTTATCTTATACGAGGTTAAGGAGTCAGTTCTAGGAAAAGCCTCTACTACTCTAGGGGAGGATAAACTTATTATAGGCGTCTTTAAAGTAGCTTAGCCTTAGATCTTATACCTAGTATACTCACTGTTTAAGAGGTGTATAGAGTTAGGGTTCTATCTAAAGATCTTCTAAACAGCTATTATAGCTATTATCCTAAAGCCTAATAAGAAGGATAAGTTATCCCCTCGAGTATATCGACTAATCTCTCTACTCTCGGTTCTTAGAAAGGGCCTCGAGAGGCTTCTAGCTAAGAGAGCTTCCTAGATTACTATTAAGCACGCTGTTCTTAAACTAAACCAGTTTAGAGCTCTTCCTTTATAAGCTGCTATAGACCTTACAACCTGCCTTACATTCGATATAGAAAGAGCGCTTAGGAATAAGTAAGAGGCTTCTCTTCTTACACTCGATATTAAGAGCGCCTTTGACATAGTACTCCTAGGCCGGCTAGTTAGAAGGCTCTGGGAGCAAGGGTAGCTGTATAGCTTTATAGTATAGGTTACTTCCTTCTTATCTAACAGATTAGTTAAAGTAAAGCTAGATAGGGAGATAGAGGTATCTACCCCTCTTTAATACAGGCTTTCTTAAGGCTCGCCTATCTTACTAATTCTCTTTATACTCTATATCTAGCTACTCTTTACCCTAGAAGTAGGCTCTCTTCTAATATAGCAGAGGTTTAGCTATACTAACGATATTAGATTACTTACTTCTAGGTCTTCTAGAACAGGGAATACTATAGTTCTTATAAAACAGGTAGCTAGTACGCTAGCTTAGAGAACAGAAGAGGGTATTACCTTTAATACTAAAAAGTTAGAACTTATCCACTTCTCTTATAAGAGAAAGCAAAAGGGGAGAGGTATCCGCTCTCCTCCTTCTATTATAGTAGTAGGAAAGACAATAGAGCCTATATAAGAGCTACGCTAGCTTAGTATCTTCTTTAACTCTCGTCTCACCTTTTATAGCTACGTTAGAAGGATAGCTAGTAAGGCTATACTAGTAGCTAGAGCCTTGAAAGGGATAATAAACATAGTAAGAGGCTTACTCTCTTATCTGCTTAAATAAGCTACTACTGCTTATATTCTGTCGATCGCCTACTTCGGAAGCGAGACCTGGTTCCCTGGGCGTACTAGAGCTAGAGGTAACTAGGCAGAGGGTATAAACAACCGAATTAGCCGTTATCTAACTCTACTAGATAGAGTAGTAGCTAAGTGTACTAGGATTATCCTCCTAGTATACAAAACCACTCCTACCTTAGTACTTCTTATAGAATCTAGCCTTCTAGCCTCTGAAATTGCTCTTATAGTTAGAAGCAAAGCACTTAAAGCTAGGACTCGACGACTTAACCTGACTCACCTACTAAAACGATGTATAAATAACCCTTACTCTAGAGCTAGGCTTATATACCGTGCTCGCGTAGCCCTCTCTCTCTCTAAAGAGATTAACCCTCTTTAAAACTCTCTATAGAATAGAGGCTTTAACTAGCAAGCCTGCCTTCTAGAAGTAGGGGGGCCTGACTCTAGAGAGACGAAGGAATCCTACAAAGCTAAATTCCTTGAATTCCTCGCTACTATCCCTGCTATAGACCTAGTTGTCTTTATAGACGGCTCTCGGTTAGATAATAAGAGAACTAGTAGAGGCGTCTATCTAATAAGAGGAGGAGTTATCCTTAATACTAAGGTCTTCTCCTTTAGTAAGGCACTAGAGATATACGACGCAGAGGCTAGAGCAGCCCTATATAGTCTTAAATTAGCCCTAGCTTCCTCTTTCTAGTCACTAGCTAGGAAGTGCTAGATCTGTCTTAATAACCTCGAAGCTATACTATAACTAACCTACTAGTCTTATAGTACTTCGTAGAAGACTTTTAATAGAGTTAACGAGTTAGCTCTACTATACCCTAGGAAAGTCTAAACTATGTAGTGTCCTAGCTATATAGGTATCTAAGATAATAAGATAGCGGATAGAGCTATAGAGAGAGGCGCTCGGCTACTCTCTTTAAACTCTCTTCTCTTACTCTATACTACTACGCTTTAGAGAGAGGTTAAAGAGACAGGGGTACAGCTTATAAAGAAGCTATAGAAAGCTATACTTCCTAGGCTGTATAAGAATCTAGGGCTCGATAGCTAGTCCTTAAAACCTCGGTTACTTCGCTTACTAAGAGAGGTCCTAGCTCGCTTAATTGCTACTCGCTCTAGCTACGGAGACTTTACTACGTATCACCTTCGCTTCTTCTACCTTAACACGCTGCTCTCCTTAGAGGAGTGTAAGTATAGAAAGGAGAAGACTTAATTTCACCTGCTCTTTTATAGGCTTATAAACAAAGCAGCTTCTAGGCTACTTATAGAGGCTAAGAGAAATCCTTAAATACTCTTTAGCCTATACTATAAGGAGCTATTCCACAAGGTCTACTATAAGACGAAGTTTTATACTAAGATCTATCTCTCTAGATAGAGAAATCTTTCTCTTCTTTACCTTATATCTCTCTCTACTCTCTACTCTCTATTATTATATACTGTTTTCTTATTCTAATTTAGAATAAGAGCTGCTTCAGAAGTAGGGCTTCTCTTTAAACTGTCTCTTGTAAATTAGCGTTCTTTTATTTACACCCTCTATAGCCTAGGGCACCTCTCTAGCGTTATTTGCCTAAAACTAAGACTCTTTTAGAACCTAGCCTACGCGAGCTAGACTCCGCCTGACGTTAAATAGAAATAAATAAATAAATATATCTAAACAGTGTCTTTCGATATTAATTTTTATTAGAATAGTTTACTAATTAATAATTCTATCCTAGTATATAACGTTCGTTCTATTAACTACTCTAAAGCGGTATAGCTTTATACTTATAATTAGAACGTTTAGCTTCTTTAGAGCTATTAAGAAAAGGAAATTACCTATTACTCTAGAGTTAATTATAACTTAAAGTTCCTTTTCTTATATCTTTACTATTACTATAAGTTAATATTCTTTATTAGTAGTGTAAATCTCTAGTTTAATATAATAAACCTTAAATTTTTATTCTCTAGTATCTTCTTCTAAAGAACTTAGAAAGAATATTACTTTTTTATTATTAGAAAAGACTACTTTATATATTAGACTGTCTTCTATAGTTCTCTTAGGTTCTAGAAGTGTTCTTATAAAATATTTCTCTATTATCTAGTCTACTATAGTATATAGTTTATACTAAACCTATTTAATAGTTGTTTTATATAAAATTTTAGTAACTATAATAGTCCTAGTTATATACGACTGGATTACGTGCTAAGGTTCTACTAAAGTCTCGCTTAGTATATATAAATAGAAACAGAGTATACTAACTCTCCTCTTCTCTCTTTAGTTTAGTTTTCTTCGAATATAGGTACTATTCTATAAGTATCTCTTTTGGTGTATTTATAGAGAGCTGTTATAGTAACCTATTATTTACTCTTTACTAGTTAGTAAAATTCCTAGATTAGAGTAGCTTAGAGGTCTACCTTAGTAACCTTAAATATTCTCTAATCTCCTAATCCTTTGAATACTATAGTAACTTCTTTTTCTACTCTTAGTATCTGATATTTCTTATTAATTACTAAACTATAATTTTAACTAGGTAAGTAGGTAATAATATCTAACTTTAGATATCTATTATATTTATTAAATCCTTCTAGGTAATACTACTACTATTTAGTAGTATTATTCTTTAGGCTAGTAACTATCTATATGTCTCCCTTCTCTAGATAGTTATTAGATACTACCTACTCTAGTCCTAGTTTCTTAAATTCGATACTTTCTCTTCTAGTAATAGAGCTAACTATAGTTACTCGGTCCTGGTTATTCTATACTATTATATAGATAGTTAGAATAGTAGGATTGATTTCTTAAGTAGAATATAAGCTTTAAAAGTTAGGTTTCTAGCTTTCTATATATATCTATCTATTTCCTCTCTCGAAGGTTCTAATAAATACCTATGTCTCTTCTTATTCTAGTTTATATATTCTAGAATCTATCTCTAATAAGTTAGATACTGATTCTAACGATTCTAATAAATTTATTAATAATAATAATTCGTATTCGACTTATAGTAGTACTATCTATTCTTCGGTTAAACGTGTGTTATAATATATCTTAAGAAGTAGGTTACTATTATCGTTAGTATTCTATACTTCTTCTGTTTAAGTCTTAAGTTTCTTATTATATTTAATTTATTCGTTTAGCTATAGATATATAGCGTCTACTATTATATCTAAGGCGTCTATCTTAATCTATATACTATATCCTCTAGCTTTAAGCTTATCGTCTATAAGCTCGATCTTATTAAGTAGAGCTACTTCTTTTTAAACAGTAGTATTAACCTATCTCTTCTCTTTAGAGTCTTTCTTCTTACTATACTTATTTACTCTATAACTAGAAAGGCTATAGTTATAATATAAGTTCTACTTACGTCGACGATTTCGCTTCTTCTAGGAAAGTCCTTCTTTCTCTAGAAAGATCCTCTTCTATATAGTATTTACCTCCTTACTATACTTACTAGTATAGAGTTGTTTCCACTTCTCTAACCTCTTACTCTTCTCTTTATATCTTAGAATACTTTTTCTAAATTTATATAAACAATTACCTAACTAGACAACTCCTTCTATTATACCTATAATAGTTTAGAACTATATATTCTATTTAGCTATTTCCTTATAAATATATATTTTTAATCCTCTATAGAAAAGTTCTATAAGAGCGATAGTATTCTACCTCGTCCTATTTCTATAACGTTAGAATTCGTTAGTATAATCTATTACTAATCTAGTTTAGTATAAATCTAAAAGCTTTTATATAATAGTCTAGATTATATCGAAGTCTCTAAAGACTTTTTAAATAGTTGTCTTAAAACCTTTCTAAGATTTAAATATAATCTTAGTTAATTCTATCTTTTTATTCTTATCCTCGTTTTTAAAGAAGTCTTCTAAATATAGCTAAGCCTATTCTAATACTAATCCTCTAAGGTAGAAGATAGTAAAGATAGTTTACGAGTTATAATCGCCTTCGAATTTATCTAAGTTAAAGTTAAAGTAGATATCTATTTAGAGAAGAAACGAGTTAAGTTTCTTTTACTTTCTATAATATATATCTAGTATCTTAACCTTAATAGACTTAAGTACTTCGACCTTATAAGGCTTAAGAGCGTCTAGTATACTAATATTATCGTCGTTCTTAGCTGGTTATATACTAGCAGGTGTTCCTCTAATAGCACTTCCTAATATTATAGTAATATTAACGTAGCTAGTATTCAGGCTAGCAGCGGCGGCGGCGAGGTTACTAAGGCTATAGTAACTAAACTTCTTAGAGAGTACTTAAAGTATAATAAAACTTAAACAAACTAAACAAAGGTAACTAAGTCTTAATAGTTAGTATATAAGTAAGAAGTATAGATACGCTAGGTTGTTTACTTAGAAGTAAACTCGTTACTTATATTAAAGATATTAAATAAGATAATAAGATTAATAACTAAAGTTAAGTACAAAGCTCCTATATAATAGCAGACGTGCTAGTCTTATATAGAACCTTCGTTCTCTTTAGGTAGATAGAATCACCTATCGTTCTAGTTAACTAGATCGCCTAGATCGCTAGTTAACCTAGGTAATCCTTTATATTATATAATCTCTAACGTGTCTTTAATAGTAAGATCCTAGAATCTCTAAATACCTTTATATTATAGATTCTCTTCTATATTATCTTCTATTTCCTAGACGTTATATCTTATTCTATTAGAGCGCTGTCTAGACTACTTACTACGTAAAACGTGATTTCGTAATACTACTCTATACTCTAAGAGAGAAAGAGATACTATAGTAGGTCGTAACCTAAATAGGAAGCTTTCTCTTATAATATAAGACTACGCTATTCTTCGATAGAAGGTTTATAGACGAGAGAGACCTAAGCTAAGAGGTATTATAAGGTTTAGTACTATTCTTAATACTCTTTATTCTATTCGCCTCGACCTTATATAACGACTTAGTAAGGATCGACGAGCTAGTAACAGTAGACTTTATAGACGATATAAACCTACTCGCGATATTAAAGAGTATAGAAGTAAACTATAGAATACTTAAAACAGCTTAGAAAGTATATAATAAGTAGACGAATAAGCGAGGTATAGCTTTTAGCTTAGAAAAGACAGTGCTTATATACTTTATAAGAACAAGGGTACTATAGAAAGAGATAGTTCAGTTCAGAGAAGCGAGGCTTACGCTAGTCGAGTACGTAAGGTTTCTAGAGTTAGAGCTTAATAGAAAGCTAAACTAGAAAGCGTACTAGGAGAGAGTATAGAAGAAGCTTATAACGTAAACCTTTACACTTATAAGACTAGCTAGGAAGACGTAAGATATAGACTACTACTAAGTAAGACAAATATATATAGTAGTAATAAGAAGCGCGATTACGTATAAAGCGTTAGCGTAGTACTATATAATACTAAAGAGAGAGAGTATAAAAGAGATAGCGAGAAGCTTCTCTATATAATAGTTAAAGTGTCTACGAGTAGTAATAGAGGTATATAAGGCTACTCTAGTATAGAGCCTTAAGGTAGAGGTAGACTATATACTAATTAACTTATACCTTAACCTAAGAGTAGCTGTATTTAAAAGGAAGTTCTAAGCATCTAAACCAGGGAAGCTAATCTAAAACGCTTATAAGTATATAGCTACGTAGCTAAGAAGAAGAAGAGAAAGACTATTAAAGGTAGAAAAGGCGATACTATACTCTTAGAGAGCGAGATAAGAGTAGGAAGGAAAGTAGAGAATAGAGAGAGAGGGGTTTAAGTATAGCGCTACGCTTAAATAATAGAGAAGGCGCCTAGAAGTCTAGAGGAAGAGAACTTAGAAGAAGAACTCTACGCGGTATATAGAAGCGTTAGATAAGGCAGACCTTGATAATTAGAAGCTATAGAAGGTATATAAGAGACTTGCTAAAGCAAAGAGCTCGCTACTTATATAAGTATAAACAGGAGTAATAGAGCTTAACACTTTCCTCTTTTTAAGAAAAGTACTAGACTAGCTTATACTATAGTATATATATATAAGCGGTAGAGAGATAGTAGAGCATCTTATACTGTTTTATTATAAGATTCTATAAGAGAGAGAAGCGCTTATAAGAGCTCTTAGAAAGCGGATTAGAGACCTTAGAGAGCTAAGAGAGGCGCTAGCGAATAGAAAGCTAGCGCCGAGGATTACTACTTAGCTACTAGGGCTAGGAAGACTCTAGTAGTATAGGCTTACGCTGGAATTACTAGAGGAAGATAGAGAGAAGAATAAGAAGAAGGTAAGAGAGAGAGAGGAAGAGGAGAAGGCAGCTGAGGCGCGCTGAAAGGCAAGGCCTAGGCTTAGGCAGTTCTAAGAAGGCGCTTAAGAAGCGCTAGAGACGGTAGATGTACCCGCGGCTCTTATACTACTAACAAATGCTTTAGCGGTTAAGTACTTTTAACCTACTACCTTTTATATTACCGAGTCAGAGAGACGAGCTCCGAATAGACAGTAGTAGGACCTGGAAGAGAGAGTCGTACGCTCGAGAGAAAGCTCGAGAAGCGATAGAGAACGAGCTGAAAGGCTTTATAAACTAGAATAGAAGATATACTACTTACTCTTAGAGCTTAGCCTACGGCCTATATAGCGTAAGAATAATAATAATAATATAAACTGCTAGTAAGATAACTAAGTTAAACTACTATCTCTAGTATAATTTACTTATAATAGTTTAATAATAGAAATAATACTTACTATACTATTTTATATTAATTTTAAATATAAATTAGTAGTATATTAAAAACTATTAACTATAATAACTAATAGCTAGTTTACTTATATCTAGATCTTAAAAATTAAAAAACTATATAAGAAACTAGTAGAGAATCTATAGTTTATAGTAGAACGAAATATATACTACTACTATAATAAGTAATATAGTATACTACAAACCCAGAGCGGTAGCAACCTCTTCTAACTCTCATCTAAAGGACACAACAAGAAAATCAAACGATCGATATCGAAATCCCCCCCCCCCAACCCAACGCTAAACAATCTTGGCCAAAGAAAACTCTCGCTCTTGATCGGTTAAAGCCCCAAGTACTTGATGTGGGGCACCTCACGTGGCGCCTGATTAATATCCGAGGAAGAAATATACCACCCTTCTATAGACAGCGGGAAATCATGAATACCACCCCCCTTTCTTATGGTGTGTAGCACAACACCAATCAGACCGAAATCGAAAAACCATGGATGGATTCTTATCAGTTCCCCTCTTTTTGCTTTTTCTTTCCCCTTCTCTTGTTCTCTCGTTCTTTACATATATGTTGTGAATCAGTTGCACAACCGTATCCCCAAAGCGTGTCCCCTTGTGTTGACAATAAAGACTCGTTAAGAGAACATGTCTCTCTCTACTCTCTTGCTCAGAGCCATCTTGGCGTTCATAGCCTTCTCAACCGCCCAAATAATCTGGGCGTACTACGCCTCTCCCCTCAAGAAAATCCCCGGACCCTTCCTGGCAAAATTCACAAACTTCTGGCGATTATTCGATAGTTTGGCCGGCAGGTCTGAACTCACGCAAAGATATCTACATGAAAAATATGGACCCGCCGTTCGCGTAGGTCCGGATTTAGTGAGCCTAGCTCATCCCGAGCTTGTGCAGAAAATCTTTGATAGTCGAGGGGTTTTTCTGAAGGTGAGATGAATTCAGAGAGGGAAAAGAGGGAGCTAACCAGGGAGCTAGACGAATCTATACACCGTGAGCGATATCAAAGTCCGCGGAGTAATGATCAGCAATGTCTTCAGCACCAGAGATAACGCAGATCATACCCGTCGACGAAGTCTCGTCTCCCCTTTCTACAAACTGCAGAATTTGTTAAAATCGGAAGCACTCGTTGACGATACGATCAACGAATTCTTCGAATGCATGGACATGAATTTCATCAATGGATCCAACAAAGACAAGACATGTAAAATGGAAGACTGGCTCCTATTCTTCGCATGGGACGTCATCGGAAGATTCTCATTCAGCAAATCCATGGGTTTCCTGCAAGCAGGTCGAGACCATTCTGGTCTTATAAACACATCCGAGAAAGCAATTGACTACTTCGGCGTGATAACACAAGTACCACAACTCGATAAATTGCTTGCGAAGAATCCGATAAGACCCATGGGTCCGCCGACATTTGCTGTTGCCGCGGAATCTTCGGCTGAGCAGTGTATTGCGAGACAACAAGGGACTGATGGGAAAGACAGGGAGCAGAGAGATATGTTGGATGATTTTATCGAGCTGAAGAATAAGAATCCAGATATGAATGATATGGGAGTCGTCGAGCTTTTGTTGATCAATATGGTGGCTGGTGCTGATACGACGGGGATTTTGTTGCGCGCAATTGTCTACTACGTGCTCAAGAATCCTAATGTATTACGAAAACTTCGCCAAGAAATCGACGACGCTGGGCTCACCAGTCCAGTAAGCTACCAAGAAGCCAGTAAGCTCCCATACCTGGACGCAGTAATCCGAGAATCCTGCCGAGTACACCCGGCAATCGGACTACTTCTGGAACGAGTCGTGCCAGAAAGTGGACTGGAACTACCAGATGGGACCTTTCTCCCAGCCGGAACACAAGTAGGAATGAACTCCTGGGTTATCCACCAAGACAAAAACATCTATGGACAGGATGCCGCAATCTTCAATCCCGATCGCTGGCTCAAACATGATGAGGATGAAGATGAGAAGATGTACCAGGAACGCTTTGCCAATATGAAGAGACATGATTTGACTTTCGGATCGGGAAAACGTAGTTGTCTTGGGAAGTACATGACAGTGATGGAAACTTGTAAATTGATGGCAAGCTTGTTTTTGGAATATGATGTAAGTCAATGTTCTTTCTCGATCGAGTAACATGCTAACTCTGTTCTGGTAGATACATCTCGTTGACCCCACGAAGGACTGGGAACTGCAGAATTCTTGGTTCGTGAGGCAAACAGGAATTGATGTGAAGATATCTCGGCGCTCTCGCAATGGTTGAGTAAAACGCGAAGGATGACATTGGGATTGGCTATTATGAGAGAAGAGGGAAAAGGTTTGCGGAGCGTTTCTAGGCATTTGTATTCAAATATCAAAATATCAATAAAATTTTACAAATCCCGTAGTGTGAATAATTTGAGAATCGAGGAAAACTCTTTCCCTCAGCCCTTCTGGAAGGGACTTTCCAAGGTCCTCTAGCATCCTCAGCTCTTCTACCACCACCACAGAAGATAAAATACGACGACGTAGGACAATAAAATAAGCAGATGGCACACCAACAGCAATGGCTCGACTAATTCAAAATAAATTTGGATGACGAAAGATAAACGCGCAGTGTACAGAGGGCGGCACAAAACTAAACGTAACGAGAAAAAGGTCAAGTTACGCGCGTAAGCAAAACAGAAGATATAATTTAGCCAGAAAATAAGAGAAAAGAAGAGCAAGGGAAATTTTAGTAATGATCAAGAATGATTTAACGGGTCAGTGATGGGTGTCGTGAAGGAGGTGGAGGTGGAGGTGAAGGCGAACCAGAACGCCTGCTAAAAATATGACGGTTTCCGCGACAAGGATCCAGTTTCCGCACCAAAAGCCTCAAGAACTCCCCTCCACAACACCAACGAAGTCCACCATCCCACTGCAACCAACACCCCCCCCCTAGACAGCCTCCAATATGAGTGCCAAAATCGAAAAGATAATAGTCCGTCTGCAAGAAAAGTACCTCTTCCCCCCTCCATCTCCCCATCTCCCCATCTCCTCCACCCACCCCAATCCCTAACACCCCACCAGAATCCAAGCAGGCGAATTCTACGAAGCCCAACAACAAACCCGCGTCGTAGCAGCCCGCTACATAAAACAAGAAAACTGGCCCGCAGCTTCGAGCATCCTCTTCAACAGCGCCTCCTCCCTCCTAAAGGCCGCGCAAGGCGGATCCGGCGGCGATCTCGGTCTTTTCTTAATAGAGGTCTACAAACAAGCAGAGTTGAAGCCGGATGCTGAGAGTAAGGGACGGTTGTTGACGTTGTTGAGGCAGTTTCCTAGTGAGGAGCCGACGAGGAAGAAGTTTGTGGGGGAGATGATTGGGTGAGTTCTACAATTTTTTAATGGATGGAGGGGGAGAGGATAGGGAAAGAAAGAGGGCTAATGGGGATACAGATGGTCGAGTAAATGTGGTGATTACCCCGCTGGAGAACCGGATTTACATCATGTCGCTGGGTCGCTTTACGCAGAGGAACTCGATGTCTACGAGGCAGAACGCCATCTCACCCTCGGCACCAAAGACTCCCCCGAGATATTCGTAAAACTAGAATACGAATGGTATACCCAAGACGATTCGCATACCGCCGCTCTCTACGCTGCACGAGCAGTCTTCCCCTATCTCCTCACCGGAAACGTCCGCGATGCGTCGAAATCTTTACGTTTATTTACGAGTCGATTGATGGAGGATAAGAAAGGGTTATCGGTACAGGATGTTAGCAGTAATACTTTGGATACGAGGATATATCCTAGTATTCCTCTGTTGAATTTCTTGGGCTTGTTATTGCTGGCGGTGCAAAAGGGAGCGGCGGATTTGTTTAAGCAGTTGAAGAGCAAGTATGCGACGCATATTAAGGAGGTGGGGATTTGGGATGAGGCTTTGACTACGGTTGCGGAGATATATTTTGGGATTCAGAGACCGAGACAGGGGAATCCGCTTATGGATATGATGGGGAGTATGTTTGGTGGTGGTGGAGCACCGGGAAAACCACAACCTAAACGTGTTGGGGGTTCTGGACCTGTCGCTGAGGGGTTGGACTGAATATAATACACTGTGTAAACTTCCAAAGCAATCTTGATATTCCTTATTCTTCCTTGTGCAAAACTCCCTGGGTATACTGAACGCCGCTCGTGAAATTCGTCAAATGGAACTTGGGGAAACCAATTCCCTCGGAAGCAAACCAATTTCTCATCATCGCATTGTAGGTTCTTCTTCCGGCTCGTACATCCAATTATCCTCCACCAGCGCAGCAACCTTCGCTCGTAAACTAGCTTTCACAGCCTCCAATAACTCTATAACCAAATCAATCATTAGCACAATTCCCATCTCCAAACCTGTCCTTCAATGTCACTCACCAGCAGGTTCACTAGGCGCCCGATTTCTATCCCGATGACACTTAACAGCATCACTCAATCTCTGCTGTTCCTCTTCCATGCCATCAGCACCTCCATCCCCTCCAATTTCAAAAGTGGTATTTGGGCTCTTACTATCCTCATCATGTCCTCCCCCTTCCGCCTCATCAAAACTCTGCATAGGCGGAGCCCCGATCTCGAATTCGCCGTTCGAATCACGGATCACTATATCTGAAGAATCGGACTCGTTGTGGTCGGTGTCTAGACGGAGGGTTTCTGCGGATGTGGAGGTTGAGGATGTAGTTGGGCGGCGGGAGAGCTGGTGGTGGAAGAGGTTTCTGCGTACGCCTGTGTTGCGATGGGTTGGAGGGGCGGGTCGACGTTCTGGCATGGTATGGTGGGGTTAGGATAGGTTATGTGCAGAGGTAAATGATTTGTTGAAGTGGGTAGGTATAGAGTGATGAATGAATGAATGAATGAGCGAGCGAGTGACTGCCTGAAAGAATGTTGTTGTTTGTTTGTTTGGCGGGGAGCTTTGGCTGGGTGATATTCGGCGAGGGATCAAGTCAAGCTCCTTGGGGCTTCTTCTCCATACTGTTGTACACAACTCATGTTCCATCTCGATACTTTTTATGATACGCCGAATTCTGGCGCATGGGGTAAAGATGAGTTCTTCTTTTGATATTCAACCTATTGGCCGATTTGCTGGTCAAAGTGCTCCTGTTAAACGTCCAAGGGTAAGAGAATCTCCTTTACATTTCGGGTTGCAACTTCATGAGAGTATTGAAATGCTCCCCGTGTCTTTCCTCTTCTAAAATTATTTCATATCTCGGAGGCCCAAACATTTCTATTCTACTCTATCTTGTCATGTAGCATCATCCATTCCTCTCTTATAATCGCGTATTCTCTCATATCCCTTCCTCCTCCCTCCTCCCTCCCCCCTCATATATCCCAAAACACAAGCTCACAAACACCCCACAGGAAATAGCATGTTTCTCCTACGATGACTCTCACAAATTCCGACTCGACGATTCATCCATAAAATACTACTACCCCCCAACCCTAGGTGCTGATCTAAAACGTGGATTCGACACCTTCTCAAAGCTAGATGACACAGCAGACGACCATCTAGACAGTTTATTAAAAACCATCATGGCTCATGAAGAAAAGACTGGCAATCCAGTGGATGCGGATTTCATCACTTGGAGGGGGATGATGACGAAGTTTTTGGCGGCCATTTTTGAGGATAGGAATGGGTTTGAGATGAATGCTACGCTTTTTCAAAATACCATGTAAGTTTTCAGGAGATTTGGGAGAGATTGGGGTGGTGCTAATGTAAGGAGATTTGTGGAGGAGAATCATGAGTATAAAGTCCAGTCGCAAAGGAGTCAGTCGCAGCAACGTACTCGGCCTGGCCAGCAGTCACAGGATATGATGAGTTTTTGGGGTATGCTTGATTCTCCATAATGAGCCTTGTCTGTTCTAATGTTGACTTTTAAGGTTACAAATTTGAAACTCTATGTCTCCTTCCCCAATCATGGGCCGAAACATCTCGAGATTACATTGAGAATCGCGAAAATGAAATAGTTTCCAATCATGCACAATACTGCTCAATCGTCCGTCCTCCCTCTACTCTCAAACCTACAACATACTTACAAACTCTCCAGGTCAGAACAGGCATAGGAAACAACACCATGATCCTCGGTGGAGAGGTGGATGCAATCTGGGACAGCAAACCAACTGATCCAAATTCCCCCATCAACTGGGTAGAACTCAAAACCAGTGCCGACATAAGGAATGACCGAGATATGGTGACCTTCGAGAGGAAACTGATGAAATTCTGGATCCAATCATTTCTCCTTGGTGTTCCTAAAATCATCGTTGGATTTAGAACGCCTGATGGGATTCTGAAGAGGATTGAGGAGATTGATACTGCGTCGATACCTAATACGGTAAAAAGGAGGGGACAGGGGACTTGGGATGGGAATATGTGTATTAATTTTGCTTCGGGGTTGTTGGAGTGTAAGTTCTTTCCTTGGTGTATATTTGGAACGTGCTAATATGAAATTAGTTTTGAAGGCAACGATTGCTGGAGACGGGGTATGGAGGATTCGGAGGAAAGAACGGTCTCCTGTTATTGAAGTCTTCAAACAAGAGGAAACTGGACATGGAGATATCCTTTCTGATGAATTCATCAATTGGAGAACCAAACTAACAACGAAGAAAGAAGAAGTCAAAGAGGAAGAAGTGCCAAAGGAAGAAGTTCAATAGAATTGATGTATTATACTACCCCGAAAACCAACTTCGGGAATCATGAACCCATTCCGGTGTTTGAACGCAGAGCGATGACAACTCACCGCAATATGCAAGACTCGGGGATTCATGGATATTGAGATGCATGGCTTGCCCAAGTCCAAATACTTCACGTTTCTATTCGCTGCTCTTATGATTCAGAAAGCTAATCCACCGAATGTGGTTGCACTAGTTGGCGTCTCATTGAGTTAGTGGTTGGTCCTCGTCGCTCGGCCCGGAATTCTGTTGAGGTCGGAACTCTTATCGGGGACGACGACACCTCAATAAAAAAATTCAAGACTCACCTTTTCCGTCATCCTAAGAACCTCCTTTTCCAAGTCCCTAATTCCTCTCTTTTCCCTCCTAAATTGTAACTCTTAAACAGTCAGCAATCAGTCAATTGAAAGAAATTGCAAGTTCAATTCAATAAATACGCCATACACGCCATAAACTTCGGCCCCCGGTTTACAAAAAAGAGATCAGACGACCTTCCACTCTAGGCCTCGGCCCACCAAAGAAAGAGAAAAATAATCATGACCTTCAGCTCCCTACGCATCTTCTCCAGAGCCGCAAGACAACTTCCTCGATTCCGGAATCTGTTCAGCCTGAGTTTGTTCGCATCAAAAGGAGCCGGTAGAATGACGACAACCTCACCTATCGCCCGTCGGGCATACAGTCAAAATCGATTTTCGTGAGTCACCCAAAAACTTCGGAAATGGGTTGGGATAAACATTGACATTTGATGAGAATAGACCACCGGATACTTCGCATTCTGTGAAAGCTAGACGGGCACTTGGGACTCATGGTCTTGTACCACCTGTTGTGGAGAGGTACGAGGTGCAAGCTCAGCGATGTAAGTTGACCTATTGCCAAATGCTGATGACTTTGCTAATGGATGTTGAATAGGTTTGAAGCAATTGGAATCCAAGAGTAGTTCGATTGAGAAATACATTTATCTCTCCAATTTGAGGAATTCCAATGTTCACCTTTTCTATCGTTTGGTCCTTGATAATTTTACTGTGAGTTAGATACATCGACCTCGGGGTGTACAGGGTCACGGGATTTTGTGAGACTTGGGCTAATTTTGAGAATAGACTCTTACCCCTTTAATTTATACCCCGGTTGTTGGTGAGGCTTGCTTGAAATGGTCGGATATATATCAGCAGCCTGAAGGTATGTCGAGTCTCTTTGATTCTCCTTCGATGAGATGACCCCCACGACACGTGACTTCATTTCTGACCATTGTTAGGTCTCTACCTGTCTTATCAGGATCGAGGTCATTTGAAGGAGATTCTCCAAAATTGGCCACAATCAAATGTTGAAATGACTGTTGTCACGGATGGCGTAAGGATAACCTTCATTTTTACAACCCCCCTCCTTTCCGCCCCACCTTGCAATCTGTTTCTGATTCATTCAACAGAGCAGAATCCTTGGTCTCGGAGATTTGGGTATTAATGGTATGGGTATTCCAGTTGGGAAACTTGCCTTGTATACAGGATGTGCTGGAATTCGACCCGAGGTCACTCTTCCATTAACTTTGGATTTGGGTACCAACAATGAGACACTGCTTAAAGACCCATTATATATGGGAAGTCGAATGAAGCGAGTAACGGAAGCTCAAGAGGCAGAGTTCATTGAGGAGTTGATGGTTGCAATTAATCAGATCTGGCCGGGGTGAGTTCTCTCCTATGAGAGGTAGGGGATAACGCTAACGTGGAACAGAATTGTGGTGCAATTCGAAGACTTCAAGAACCCATTTCCAGCTCTGGAAAAGTACCAATACAAGTACACGTGCTTCAATGACGATATCCAAGGAACGGGTGCTGTTATTCTTGCAGGTATCATTACGGCTCTCAAGAAGTCTGGTATCCCAGCCAAGGACCAACGAGCTGTTTTCATGGGTGCTGGAAGTGCTGGTGTTGGAGTTGCCAAGCAAATCGTGGAATACTTCGTCAAGGAGGGTTTAACAGGGGATGAAGCAAGAAAGTGCTTTTGGTTTGTTGATACCAAGGTAAGCTCCCTCAACTTACTCGTCAAAAAGAGCAATACTGACAACAAAACAGGGACTCATCACAAACGACCGAGGCGACAAACTAGCTCAACACAAAGTCTACTTCTCCCGCAACGATAACGCAGGGCAACAATTCAAATCCCTCACCGAAATCATCGACCACGTCAAGCCAACGATCCTCATGGGACTTTCCACCATCCGCGGAATCTTCTCCGAATCAATCCTCAACAAGATGGCTACCCTAAATAAAAACCCCATTATCTTCCCTCTCTCAAATCCATCCAGTAACGCAGAATGTACATTCGAAGAAGCAATGAAATACACCAACGGAACAGCACTTTTCGCAAGTGGTTCTCCTTTCCCAGATTACACTCACAATGGAAAGGTATATAAGTGCAGTCAAGGAAAGTGAGTATCCCTCCCTCCCCCGCCTCCTCCAGACTGAGAACTAAAAACAAATAGCAACATGTACGTCTTCCCCGGCATCGGTCTCGCCTCCATCCTATGTAAAGCAAAACACATTTCCCAAGAAATGATCTACACCTCCGCCACCTCACTCTCCTCGACCCTCACACAGGAAGAATTCGAGTCCGGAATGCTGTATCCGGATCTTGAACGTATCCGTGCTGTTTCTGTTGTTGTGGCGAGGGATGTTATTCGAGAGGCTCAACGACAGAAGTTGGATCGTGAACCGGCGTTGAGGGGGATGACGGATGGGGAGTTGGATAGGTGGATTGAGGGGAAGATGTATGATCCGAGGATGGAAAATGGGTTTTTGGAATTGAAGAGGGAGGAGGTTGAGAGTGCTATTAGAGAGGCTGAGGTGGGTGAGTTTGTGGTTAGGGAAAAGTTGGTTGGGAAGCTTTAAGAGTTGATGTTGAAAATTGAAGGGTGGCGAGAGTGCGGAGGGTGTGGAGAGAGAGTTGAGGGGTGAAAAATAGATTGTAAGAATTGTTGTCGTTTGCTTTGGCGCTAAAATTAGATAGGATTGAGCATACCGCAAAAGGTTACATAATTTAATTTTGCTAAGTCTGTTTCTCGACAATTCGTTGATTGTTCAAATTTGATTATTCTAGGAGAATTAATATCCACATCTCGTTTTTGTCTAAGTCTTTGTGAGTGAGCCGGTGGTAAGCTGCGAGTATTCTGCTAAGCTGTCAGAAAGTCCCAGCAACCCGATTTATTCACAACCACTCACGTGTTATTTAACTTTGCCCCTCTATTCCCTCAAAGGATTCCAGTCATATTTGGATGTTTTGGGATATTCGATGATGAGATGTATTTCGGGGTTGAAAGATATTTCGAAGGTATATCAAAGTTCAGATAACCCTTGATCTTCATTCTTTCTAGACAAAGGTCATATCAACATCAAAACTCCCAATCTAACTGCCCATATCCATCCATGCAAAGCAAAGACCCTCGCTATCGTGCAATTCAATCCCTCACCTAGCGACACAGCTTATCTTTTTCGCCCTAGGTAGTACTCCGATCCTAAGTTATTATTCTAAGGAATGAGATTACTAGCTGGTGAATACGGTGTAGTTATTTGCTTAGGTAGATTATAATAGTGATTGCCTCCCTCGATCATATTCGTCTTACTGTTTGAAGACAAGACCTCTCCAGCTTATCAATATACTATTATATAATTTCTAATACTGTCTATAATAGTCTTTAAGTATTTATAATATAATTATTGATAAGAGTATTGTTTCTAGAGCTAGAGTATTCTAAGTTGCCTATATAGCGTATCTAAATAGCGAGGCTTTCTATAAGACAGTTCAGAGTAAAACGAAATAGAGAGTTTAGACATTTGCTAATACTCTTCTTATTATTCTAAAAACTTTAGCTACTAATACTAGACACGATATCTAGAATGCTTATAAGTTTCTTAAACCTCTCTATAATAAATTCTTACTAACTTTATTATAGTCGCGAGTTTTTAGGACGAGTAAGCAGAAAGGAAACATTATAGGTCTTGACCTTAAGACTGGTTAACTAATAGACCTGGTTCTCGAGGGTGTTTACGACTTCTTCCGTGTTCTCCGTAATGCTATTACATATAGTTCGGGCATTGCATCGAATCTCCTTCTCTGCGATGAAATGTTGAAAGCTAGACAGATGGGTCGCCAAGGTAGACCAGGACCTGGAATAGATAAATAGATTCTGTGATTATTTGATGATGGAGCAAGGATTTTCTCTCTCTCTTGGTATAGAGCATAATTTGTACAACACTCGTCTTGTATGGAAATTTACTAGAGTGGTCTGTTGTATAGCTAGCATAGGCCCTTGCGAAGAAAAAGAATTTGATCATATGAGAGGATGAAAATAATGACTATGTGTACCTATATTGTTTTTGGAGATCGGTAATGCAACTCATCAATTGTTAATCAATTTTATGGTTGCCGTCGATCATCGAAATGCGGGGAGCATGAGAAAGTTGCACTAAGTTTGTTTCCCTGAAGAAAAAAAATTATACTTTACACGCTCAAATATCAAACCGGAGGGTTGCTGAATTGTACACAGTTTATTGGAAAAACTCCGAGATGGAAAAAAATTATGAAAAGTGTCAGGATCTCAAGGTCTCAAATTTATGCAGTAAATTATGTGATGCATGTTGGTTTCCCTTGGAGCATATTTTAGACTCCAGACTCCGTACTCGTAAAAACAACAATCCATGTTGGCCTTGGGATGGATACGCGTGACACATGAGGGTCATACCCTTTTGAGTCCTTCCCTCTAAACCTGCGGCCTCCTCCTTCCTATCACGGCATGCAGCTCTCATAGTGTCAAAACAAACAACTATTAACTAAACCTGCGAGTTGCAGGTCGGCCCCTATGCCCGAACAGTACAAAAGTAGGATTACAGCGAGAGTAGGATGAGATGTAATCTTACCTCGCTCATTAGTAGTCCACGAGGATGGGGCTTTGTCTATGGTGATAATATTGACAAATGCCCATAAGTTAGGTACCTGTATCGTGTGATCGGCAAGTTAGGGGTGTAGTAGAGTTTAACGTAGTGTGGGCCACTTACCTCTGTCTGGAAAATGGATTCGATTTTTGTAACAAGTTCGTTGCGAGCTTTCTTGTGTTACAATATGACAGCCCCCTTGAGGGCTCAGTTGGTACAGATAACAATCGTCAAAGTGCCGCTCTGGCCGTCCCCTCTTACAGTGGTGAATGAGATTTTGCGTATGCTGCAAATTGGTCTAAAAGGCCACTCGCAGGCATGAATGATACAGTTTTTGGGATAAGTTCGTTATCTGAGAGGAAGACTCTAGCGTCGCTAGCGTATTCTACCTTCCGTCCAACACCTCTGCTCCTCTTCACATCCATGCTAGCCTTATTGACAAGGCTCCTCTGATGCGCCCGACCACAGCGGTAGCTTACAACAATTGGCCCCCTTCTAACTTGCTGCTTTCTTATGAAGGGAAGAAATCAAATTGCGAAGAGAAAAGCAAATCATCTATCGCTGACTGCTTCCTACTACGTATGTTTTTCGATTCATAACAACAAAGTTTCTGACCTACGTTTTGCTTCTACTTGCAACTAGCTACACTGCCTCCTCTCTGATGAGATACCCCAAGCTTCAGTTCCTCCTAACCCCGTTCCGCTCATCCACGAAGATGACAGCTCTGTCGCTAGATCTCCCCCGCGTTACGGCTTCAGAGCTCCAAGATCTCCTGACCGCAGGAAAGATCAAGAGTTCGCAGCTTGTTGAGGCATATCTCAGCCATATTGACGAGAATGAGGGCTACTTGAATGCCTTAATCGCCAGACCCTCCCAACATAGCCTTCTGCAACAGGCCCAGAAGCTAGACAACGAACGCGCACAAGGGAACATTCGAAGTCAGCTACATGGGATTCCAGTGCTCGTCAAGGTGCGCAGCTGTCCACCTCCGCTATATTGTCGCTGGCTGACTGACCTTAGGACAACATAGACACGCTGGCATCCCTTGGGATGGACACCACAGCAGGAAGCTTTGCTTTGGCAGGAGCCAAGCCAAGGAAGAATTCTGCCGTGGTTGAGGCGGTACGTGTTTGCTGAATGCCGCAAATCTATTCCCATGCTAAACACCTATCAAGTTGTTGAATGCTGGAGCGATCATCATTAGTAAAACAAACCTGTCGGTGAGTAGGGATATGCGAGGCCCTTAGAAGACGCATAGCTCTAACGAGAAAACTAGGAGCTGAGCTGGTTCAAGTACAAAATCCCTTGCTGAACTCGGATGACGATAATAATATTTCTCTGCAGAATGTTCGGAGCAGATTGCGGATGGTCAGCTGTTGGTGGTCAAACTCAATCAGCGTATGTTCGTGGTGGATTTAGGGACGATGATACCTTCGCGGGACACAGTGTGAGCAAGCATCAACCACTGTTACGATTTGCGCTTACCGAATCATTCAGAACCCAGCTGGATCATCTACCGGAAGTGCAGTGGGTGTCTCTGCTGGCTACGCCCCCTTGGCCCTTGGAACAGAGACCGAAGGCTCTCTGATCGTCCCTGCCTCCCGCCAAGCGCTTTATACCATCAAGTCTACCCTAGGAATAATCTCTACCTCTGGCATCGTTCCAATCACATCTTTTTGTGATGTGGCAGGACCCTTTGCAAAATCTGCTCGCGATCTAGCTATCCTGATGGATATTCTGGTTGATCCATCGAAGACAACCCCGCCACAGGGAGGATACGAAGCAGTTGTTACCGGTAAATGGGATGGCTTGCGGATTGGCAGTCTGGACCCTGACATATGGACTTTCCCTGCGATCGCTCGCAAACCAGAACCAGCTGGCGAAGCACAAATGGCAAGTTACTGTTTATGGACAAGCAACTGCAGCTGACGTCTCGCAGTTCAAGGAGACCCTGGAGGCATACGTGAAGGTTAAAGATCTGGCTCCCAGCTATCACCATTTTGTGGATCTGATCCCTAACTCTGAATTCGAGATCAATGGCAGTCATATACTGCCTGATATATTAGGTATGTCGAGTATATCCTTCCTTGCGGTGGTCTGGGTGACTGACAATCGCAGCGGCGACATTTAAAGAGAATTTCGAACAATATCTCCAGGGTGTAGAAGGTTGCAAGATCAAATCCGTGGAGGAATTGATTCAATTTAACAAGGACCACGCCGAAGTGGAGCTACCACCTAGTAAGTCCCCTGGTTGGTTGAGAACGCTTGCCTACCGTGATGCTCAAACTTGCAGGGAATCCGCTTCAGGACTTCTTGGAGAGATCCGTCTCTTTCAACCTCACCTCTAACCAGCTCGATGGTCTTGTCAACCACGCTCGGTTCGTTGGGAGAGAGAAGGGTATCGACGCATTGATTAAGAAGTATGACATCAACGTAGTTATCGGACCAGCTGAGAGCTCTATCACTGTCTTTGCTGCTGCTGCAGGTACGTACATGTTCCCAATACTTTCAGAAGGCTATGGATCTTAACCGAATCTTACCTAGGTTATCCTATTGCTTCCCTCCCCGTGGGTTACCTCGACTTCAATGGGCGTCCTCATGGTCTAGCAGCTATTGCTTTGGCACATAATGAGGCATTGTTGATTCAGCTACAGAGTGCTTGGGAAGCTTCGTTCCCCACCAGGATTCCACCTCCGCTTGTGAGCTCCGAGGCCAGACAGGCTCTCTAATCTTCGATGGCACATGTAGCTTCTTTATCGTGAGGGGGATATTATGTGTCTGCACGTCTTGGCAGGGCTTTCATGAAGCACATAGTGACGTGTCCGTGCAAGTTGGGCGGGAGCTTTGAAAGCTTGCTTGCTTGCTTTATTTCTTGTGAAGCTCTATCGAGAACAAAGTGAGAGTAGGTATTCTGGGAAAGATTAAGGCTAGAACATTGTTACAGTGCAGAAAATTCATAGTCCAACAAATTAAAAGGTGACCAAATTTGCACACCAGTGATACCCTCGGGTCAGAACGTGGGGGATCGACTGAAGCCGGCACGTAAACTGGCTTCGTAATACGGCATTCAGCTACTTGTTGGGCACTTAACTCTTCTAATGGCACACCTTTCTACCTTCCAGCCGCGTCTAACCACATAAATTGCATAAGGAACCCAAACGCAAAGTTTGAACGTTCCCTTAACCTTTGACCTAATACTTGCATAAGGAATATATTACGACCATAGCCCCTCCAAAGCTTTTGTATCCTTATATATCTTGTTCTTTTCCTTGGTTTATTGCCTTTTCCTCGGTTTATACCGCATTCTTTGGCGCCCTATTGCGAAGATCCCAGGTCCGATGCTAGCAGCTTCTACGGGATTGTATGAAGCATATCATGACATCGTTCAAGGTGGCACATTCATTAAGCAATATCCATCATGGCATCAGAAATACGGCAAGAAGGCTCGGTCTTTCAGTGTGTCCTGTAGCTTACAGCGCGGGCAGGACCTATCATTAGAGTCGGACCCAATCATGTTCATGTCATTGAGTTGGAATTTTACGACAGGTATTACTTCCAATTTCGTCACTTTGTACTCTCTAAACTTTTTGTGAGAACAGGATATTTGGTGTTCGCTCAGCGTATCGAAAAGACCCAACTCACTACCGTGCCATTGGTACCGAAAAGTCATTGGCTGCCATGCTGGATCCAGATAGGCATCGTATACGTCGGAATGCATTGAACCCAATCTTCAGCAAAAGAACAGTAGCCAGCAAACAGCAGTTAGTTCTTGAAAAGGTCTTCAATGCTGTTGCATACATCAATCGAAGATCGAAAGACAATCTACCCATTGATATGGATCTCCTCTTCCGTCGAATCACGGCAAGTCTGTTCTATCCTTTTACTTGATGCATGCTAATGGGAAGAAATAGATGGATGTAATATCCCAGACATTGTTTGGATTTTCTTTTAAACTTAGCAGTTCAGACGACGAAATGCCGCCTCTATTGAGAATGCTCGCCGACTTTATTGGCGACACGGGACTAATCAAGCAATTCCCATTTCTGAAAACCATCTCTAAAAGACTACCTAGATTGTTTGAAAAAGCAGCACTTGGAAGGATTTTTATGGTTCAAAAGAGTGCGTTGTTCCACCTAGCACAAAAGACAACTGGCGATAAATTTAACTTGAGACGAATCATTAGGAATGCGCCAAAAATATTTCAATGGTTATGGAAAATCGTAAAGCGTTACACAAACAGGTGTTGAATCACACCGAGGCAACAATCTTCGATGTTCTCCTGCAGCCAAATGAGGAGAAAGGATTTGAAACTCCAACATTTGAGGAGCTGATCGACGACGCTTATCTGTTCTTGGTCGCAGGAACGGTGAGCACGTCACACACACTTGCTTGCGGCATCTACTACCTTGTTACCAACTCTCAAGTATTGCAGAAGCTTAAGGCAGAATTGAGGGAATCGAGTGAAAGAAACAAAGAACGACCCTATGCCTGGAAAACCATTTCAAACTTGCCTTACCTGGTAAAAAATATTGCATCTTTTGGTACCTAGGTAATGGGGATACGTACTGACGAAGTTTCAGACTGCCGTTGGTCGTGAAATCCTGCGAAAGTCAACAGCTATACCTGGCAACTTGCCAAGGGTCGTTCCACCCGAAGGGATCAGCATCTGTGGACATTTCGTACCTGGTGGAGTATGCTATCGTCGAAGATGAAAACCTTTCATTCGTTCATCGCTGATGTGGTATCGTAGACTACCATTTCGATGTCCAACCGTATGATTCATTACAATCCCAATATTTTCACGAACCCGGAAATCTTTGACCCGGAACGATGGCTGGGTGAACAGCGGAGAGCTTCCGAGAAGTGGAATGTCTCCTTTACGAGAGGGCCGCGACGTTGCATTGGCATGAAGTGAGAAAATAGAGGATGTCTATTCAAAAACATGCATGTGCTAATTTTGCAATAGTCTGGCATACATTGAGATCTATACTAGCCTTGCAGTCTTGGTCGACAAGTTTGATTTCCAACTATTTGAAACGAATGATAACAATTTGGAATGGCTGGATAAAGGAGTGGCCACAAACAAAATGACGGTCAAAGTGCGGGCCCAAGCCGTCCAAAATTAAGCAGAAGCGCACTCGGATTCATTTTCAAAAACAGAACTGGTGCTTTGCACGATCGAATAATGTAAATGCGAAGTGCAAGGGTCCTGATAGTAGAAGATTACGGAAGAATTCAGATTGGATCAACCTCGATATACCGCAGGACCTCATTTTCCACAAATTGACAATTATTAGGTCTTGGAGGTGTTGAATATGCTTGTTGGTTTACTAGCATCAGTGATCATACCACAAAAAATTATAAGTCAAAAGTTTGAGCTTACCTCCAAGACTTCGAAAAACCAACCAGTCATCGACCTTCAAGTCAACGTTCACAGACCAAGAGTCAACAAGTTTGTCCATCGTATACAATGTTGAGCCACAGACTGTATACTGAATGCAACCCGACGTAGGCAGTGGTTCACGATGTGTAAACACGCCGTTGATTCTAAACAGTTCTGCCTTTAGCGGCTCTACCCCAATAATTATCTTTGCGAAGTTCTCGAATATAGAGTCATTCATACAAATTGTGCGTTTAGGAGAAGAGTTCCCGTCGAGCGAGGTCCGTATTCCAACGATTCTACTAGCGACGGTGACAGCCGAGTGAACGAAGAATCGCCCGGGTTCAGCGACTATTTTGACCTCGGGAGGAAAACATTTTCGCAATGTGGTTTGTACCACTGCAGCAGTGGAAGGAAAATCAAACTCGGAGAAGCCGCCTCCGATATCAATGACCGAAAGCACGAAACCTGCAAGAAATGCTTGCTTGAACATGTTTTGGGCTGAGTGTATGGCATGAACGATTGAGTTGCAAAAGCTTGCAGGATCGGCATCGTTCGCCTCGCAATGGCTAATAAGACCGACGACATCAAGTCCCCGACTTCTCGCAGACTCAAGACATCTCATCACCTCGGAACTGGGCACTCCAAACTCTGATGTGTTCCCTAAGACCTCGTGGTCAACCGCAGAAGTAGTTGTGCTTTGGGATGTTCGGCTCGAATGATACTGAGCTCGTCCATTGTATCAAACGACATAGTGTTGACACCCTTTTCTCGAGCAAGCCGTAGAAGAGCCTTTGACTTGAAAAGATGGGTGAGTGTAATATTCGCGGGATCGCAACCTCGTTGCAGGGCGGCCACAATATCGTCAGGAGTTGAGCAGTTAACTCCGGTCCCAAGAGTTACTAGTGTATCGAGTATTTTGGGATCTCGGTTACATTTCATGGCTATAAATATCTGTCAACTATAAAGCTCATTCCAGAGTGGATGGTGACATGTTCCGCACCATAGTAAGGCTGGACTAAGTTCATATATTTTCTCCAGAGCAAGAACTGCGTCTGAACATTTTCCAAGTCGACGACTCGGATTGAAAGGTCGCTGCTGGAGGCCGATGGAGAGCCTTCTATCTCTTCAATGGCCTGGTAAATAACCTCATTAGTAGATTGTAACGATCCCATGACTCGTGATTGTCATATGAGGTTAGGCTGAGAAACCAAGCGACCTTTTTCGGGGCAGCCGATGTCTTTTAGCTTACAACACACAGGTGTGTTATTATCACCAGCCCACAAGAACTATACGAAGGGGTGTTTGATGCAGCCACTCTCCGATTTCGGCCTTGCAAGCTACCAGTGGTCCTATGCTCACCTGATATCAAGACTAAATCCCGGAGTTGACTTCTACTACAACGTACAGGGATAAACAAATGTAAAAACGCCACTACCTTGGCATCACCGCTGCTATAATATAACACTATTTTTTAAAGGTTTTGCTACTTGAATTTGATAAAGCTATTCAGAACTTTGTATGTAAACCTCTTACTGCAATTACAGCTTTACACCTTGCCTGTATACCACTTTCGGAATTGTGGATTATGTTATATATCTCCTTATTTGTAACTGATTCCTAGGCTTCTATCACTGCTTGACGTAATCTCTGATAGTTGTGATGAACCTTAGGGTCTAATTCTTGTAGGATGTCCTTCATTCTATTCTATATCTACTCGATAGGCGACAAGTTAGGCGAGAAGGCTGGCCAGAATATCGATATAACCCCCCTCTCTCTCATCTACTGTATTGTCGCCTTCGCGGTATGTCCTGGACCTCCATCTTGCTGGTATTGAAGCCCGGACGCGCTAGATCGATATAGATAGTTCTATATAACAGGAAATATATACTCTCTATATGATTCTGAGGTAATCGTCTTCTACTCCTTCTCCTAAAACAGCCTAGGTCCCTTGTCGTATTTGCTACTTATATAACCCTAGAACATCTAACTAATTTTCCGCTGCTACTTATGAGTAATATAGTCTGGCAGATATAACTCCGACTCTCCTTTTAATCGTGTATAGTACTACCGTCGATGATATCTAGGTGACACCTAAGTCTTGTCACTCTAAAGTATAGCATCCTACTGCGCTGCCGTCTAATTCTTATGCTTAATAGCCTAGGCTAGACGAGCCTTCTGATTCTTCTCGGAGAGAGGGGGAACCTTCTGCCTTATTCCTCGTATATACCCTTCTTTCTTAAAGGCTGTCTGAATCGCATAAGATGAGCAGTCCTAACTTAGATACTTCGGAAGCTCTGCCTATAGCACATCGCGATTTTGGGAGCTTGTAGTAGACTAGGCTACTAGTTGTTTCTGTTATGGAGTATTAAGAAGGACATGCCGGCTGGTGGAGGACTTCTGAGGTATCGGACGTGAGGTAAGGGCGTAGTCGATTTGTCGGCGTGTAAAGTGAAGCTGTAGGATGAGGTCGGGTA
>JAPZOX010000634.1:0-22434 GCA_037952655.1 Hymenoscyphus sp. LP001
CCACGCGATCTAGACTCCGCCTGACGTTAAATAGATATAAATAAATAAATAAATACCGAGTGACACGATATTTTATACCCACCATTGTCTACGATATAAGAAGGTAGCTTGCCGAGTATATATAACAACAAATAAATTATAGTACATCTATTACATGATAGCTGCAAAAAAAGGTGTTTGAACGTGCACTCCAAATGGGTTAAATAACTCCACTTATCTGCAAAAGAGGAATATCGAACGCGAGTACATGTACTATTGATGTAAATGCCACTGTTTTCAAATACTTTGCGCGTTGAAAGTCATCTCTCCCATCGTAGGAGTACAGGTGCAAACTATTCCTTTGTCCGGAAGATATAAACAAATAGAACACTGATTTAACTAGTGGTTAATCGAATAACGTGGTTTATCACCGAGTCGCGCATATCACCGAGTCGCGCACTTTTCTACTACCCCACCACCTTAAAATGTAATAAAACCACCACAACATATTAAAATTATTAAAACTACTCGGAATCTGATGAACTAGATGTATCTACAGCCTCTTGACAAGTCCGCGCATTATGACCAGTTTTCCCGCAAGTACCACAACGTCGCCGAGTCGATTGTCCTTCATCCTCCCCACCCTCCCTTAAGCGCTTACCGCGTCGAACCTGCTCCTCCGCATCCTTCTGGGCTAATCTGTCCTATGCATCCTCTACAGTAAGTGTACCACCTTCTTGGATACGGGACTTTTTAGCCCTCCAGCGTTTGCTAAGGGCTTTATTTGCTGCTCGAAGTGTGCGGTTCTCGGCTGACAAGAGGGTCACCTCATGGGCTAATCGCTCTATACCTTTCGCTAACGAAGTTATTGTCTGGAAAATAGGTGTTAGCGAGCTTCCTTGGTAACGAGCAATACGATCTTTAACAAGAGTTGATTGCGAAAGAGCTTCGGTAGAGTTGCGAGGTGTCTGGGAAGCCCATAGGGTGGCGTCGGCAGAGGAGGGTCTAGTAGGTGTAGGAGTCCGTAACTTAACATCGAGCTTTGAGATTACGGTCTAGGGATCTAGAGGTACTAGGCTAGCTCTACGGAACCTAGCTTTAGCATTTTAGGTTGTAATTGACTTGTTGTAAGCTGCGTAGAAAGCTAAAAAGAACTCGACCTTGGTGATGTAGTTGATATAAGCCTTGATAAAGGTCTTAATTTCACGCTCGTACATGCGTTTAAGGATACTAAAACACCCAACGTCGAGTGGCTAGGTAAGATAGGACGAATGAGGGGGTAGACAGAGAGTAATGATGTTGTTGGCTTTGTAATCTCTTGGAATGTTACTAATTCATAGCTTTCATGCCTATCTAGAACCAACATCCGATATAGCCCTTTTGCTTGACTCCGAGTATGTTTATCGAAGTGTTTAAGCTATTCTAGACCTGTCTTATTGTTGGTCCATCTATTGCTTATCGGTTTGATTACCCAGTTGTTAGGAAGACCGCCCTTAGTATACTAACTAGCAAGGTGATTTTTCCCTTAAACCACTAAGAATAGAGGGATGCTTGAACCCTCTCTATTAATATAGACAATTGCTATAGCCCATTCCCGATTGCCTAGCTAGACAGCCTTGCCTCTGCCACGTCGATCAGTACGTATAACAACCATTCCTACGTAGATAACACCTATTATAAAACCAGTCTCGTCGAAGTTATAGAAATCGCTATCCTAGATCCTATATTTCGCCTACATATTCTCTATAAGCCGAAACCACGCTCTAATAAGTTTAGGATCCTCGTAGAGGGCCCTTTGGAAGTCATAGACGTGATTAAAACGCGTCTTTAACTCTGGACGTCGTCGTACAAATCGATGCGCCTAGAGCTTGCCAACGCGTCCTCCTCTACGCGACTCGAGGATATAATTTGCCATATCTTCTACACTAGGCAGCCGGGGCGCAAATCCTCTTATATCTAGATCAAGTATATATTGAATAATCACCTCCTCCTCTACTTCAGTCAACTTATGGCAATTGGCCTTAGTTTCGCATCGAGGAGTTCGACCAGCCATTCTATCGCGTAGTATAGCTTCGGGGATATTATAGAGCTTTGCAGCTTTGCGACGACTAATATTCTTAGATGTTCGAATAGCCTCGATAGCTAAGATGATTCGTCCTTCTTTAGATTAGAATTCCATTGTTGGTTGTTAAGAAAATACGCGTTAAAGGTAGTAGGTAGTAAAATATGAAAAAGTGCGCGACTCGGTGATATACGCGACTCGGTGATAAACCACGTTATTAAGACAGATATAACAAAATTAACATCATACTAGACAGCTACAATACAACAACATAAGTGCACCTTGAAACTTCCCCTCATTTTCTTTTCTTCACTATCCGTGATATGGAGTTACCCGCTTTGCTCAAATCTTCCGTCTAAGCTACACCATCCACGCACACAAGTCGTTTATACACGTTCATCATCATGCTATCCTTCAGCTTCGTTGCGAAGATTGATTGGAAGCTAAGAACACTAGCTCAAAGGGCGAGAAACAAGTTTAGAGCTCTGACTGAAGCAAGGGAGTGTGTACGCTGCCCAAACTGCGAAAAACCCGTCTGGGTTGGCAGCGACAGGAAATGCCCAACTTGTGGTTCGCACTGTACGACCTTAGGCCCGCCCTTAACCCAACGCCGTAGCCGCAGTGAGAGCTTCAAGCTTGCCCGTAAACGCACCAAGTAAAGTCTCTCAGCTCAAAGAAACGACACTGATTAGGTAGACAAGTCAAAAGTTGAAAAGAAAATGGGAAGTCGCCAGAAGCTGAGAGTCCACGACAAAGACAGAGAAGCTTGAGAAGTGGTAAACCGCCTCCCCCCAAAATAAAATATAACCAGAGTATACGTAGAATGTCTGAAACAGTCCTTGGAAGACGGTGAAAAATAAATCAATTGACCGCGATGTGCAAATAACAATTGGAGGCAATTCGCTAGCAGGTTTCATCTGTTTGAGACAAAGACATACCCACTATCTTTGTTTATGATAATGTAAACCCTTTGTCCTTGTAGACACTCCCACACGCCTCGACCCGAGAACAACAAAATTGTTTCAGTACAAGGAGATTTGGAAATTCTCGTTTTTATTTGACACAACACTTCTTAAACCCCATTCTCTTCAAAGTCTACCAAACCTCAAAAAATTAAATCCGCGCAACTCACCATCATACAATTTACCAAATCATCACAACTCCACAATGGCCAAAACCACCACTTCCAACACACCAGCAGTCTCAACAGAAATCTGGAAACTAGCGCACCAAGCCCTCCAAAAGTGCGCAAACGACCCAGAAGAAGTTGAGAAAGTCAACATTCTCTCATCGTACCTCGAGGATGCCAAAGAAATCTTAACTCAAGCTTTCAACGCTGGGGAAATGGATGAAGAAACTCTGAACTTTATGATTCAATCTGAGACGGAGTGGGTGGCGATGCAATGGGATACTTTGATAGTAAAAGCAGAGATCAGGGAACTTGTTGAGAGAATTGAGATGTTGGAAAAATTGGAGGAGTCCGGAGAGGAAGCTGGAAGTAATGAGGAGGCAATTGAGAGGAGTTAAGGGTTGAAAACAATAGAAACACGAGAACACCGCATTTCCTCTTCTTCCTTAATCTAATGAGATATAACGTCAATCTTGACGTTTATGAGCTAAAACCGGAAGAGAAAAACCGGGAGAAAACAAAATTCATATCTACTATGAATAAATAATTACAGGCTAAATTTATCGCTTCGTGAAGTTCAAAAACCAAGTCCTTTCAAGGAGTCGACTCGCGAACGTTATTAAGATCAAAGTTGAAGGATCCAGGTCTTATTTACTAACGTTAGGTTGTGCTTTAGGATTGATTCGTCGCGCATTCCTCATCTTTACAGCTGGATCAGGCAGGTTGGCGGGGACAGGGGAGGAGGAAGGAGCGACCTCAAGTCCCATTTCTCATGGTGGTCCACCAGGTCAAGAGCCAACCGAGAAGGAACAAATGATGCTTGAAGCTCACATGCATTCTCATTGGAACACAGGTAGGATCGCTGCTGTGCTCTGGAGTCTGGACGATTTACTTTTTACTCCTCGGGATTGACGAGCATAATTTATTGCAAGTCGCAATAATTTTTTGTAGACAACCGCCCGAGCGAAGAGGGTGTTGCTGGGATTGTCAGTGGCTGAAAATTGCAGGGGCTCAAAGGGCTGTCACGTGACAGCGCTCGGAATGAGGAACGTTTGCGCCATTGACAAGTCTTCAACAATGGCTCTTCGGACCTGAATTCTACTGCGGAGCGACATTTATCTCCAAGTTTACTGTGACGTAGAAATAATTTCAAGCAAGATGTAATTTTCGAGGTGTAGCTTACAGACTACAGTAGAGCTAGGTCTGTTATTCCAATAAATCTCCTGTGAATATTTGTGAATATTTACTAATTTGTATAATTATTAAGCCGATAAATATATTTATAAATAGTAACTGAGCTGTGAACATAGAATACCTAACTGAAAAAGTGCCAGACAGTAACACATAAAACTCATATAAGAACAGATATTCAGCACAGAACACTTCAAGAACAAAGTGAAACAATCAAAACACTACAACAATGATTTATTCGTATATGCCAGTCTCGTAGGTGTTTTCGCAACTCCTTAAATTCTCAAGTCAAACATAACACCCGCTAATATCCACCCTAGTGTTCATCCTCCTACCAAACGAAAGCCTCCTACGAAACGAAAGCTTCCTACCAAACGAGAGCCTCCTATCAGCCGAGAAGAAGAAGAGCAAGAAGAGCAAGAAAAAAACAAACACACTCCCGACGTCAATCAAATGATCGAGGAAATGGTCCTCTATTACCGCAAAAGTCGAGATAAATTGCAAAGTTCGGGTGCAACCGGGGTGTTCATTCGTGTAGATGAAAAGAAGTCCAAGAAAAGTGTGAGAGCGCTGAAACCGGAGGAGATTAGGGCTTTACACTTGGATTTCCTCTCGAGGATTGTTGAAGATGCTGGAAAGCTTTTGGAGAGGAGACTTCTTGAAAGATTACCCTGATATAGTGAGCCTGCTCAAACGAACTCGCTCCCCTAAGAAATGCATCATTATTTTCTCCCCTGAATAGCCCTTAACCCAAATTATTCATTAAAATCCTTTCATCCTACCGTCTTGTGAAGTTTCAGAAACCAGCTCCTTGAATGGAGCCGACTCGCGCCTCTCTGTAAATTCTAAAAACCAATCCCGCTCTAGAAAATCAAGTCCTGTCGTAACGAAGGGACATAAAACCTATCGTTAACTTAATATAAGGTCTGGCGATAAAAAGTCGCAAACATGAATCTTTCCTTGCGTACAGATTGCGGAGTGGAGTGAAACAAGATGTTGAGATCACAGTTGAAGGATCATGGTTTCCAATGCGAGGTTGTTCTTCTGTTCTCTCTCGTATCTAGTGAGGCAGGTTGGCGGGGAGTAGTGCCTTCCCTTCCTAAAATACCTAGCACGATGGCAAGGCTGGAGGAATGTGCACCCTCAGGTCCCATTTCTTATGGTGATCGAGTCGATCAAAGTGAGGGAAGGAACGACCGATCGGAAGCCGCCCCACGGTTTCTTGAGCGACTTGGATCTCGTCACGACAAGTTGTTTGAAGCGTACCTGCATTCTCTTGTTTTCTTTTTTATTGTTGTGCCCGGTGTCTGGACTAACTTGTTACTCCTTTGGATTAATGTGCATGATCTATTGCAAGTCGCAATAATTACAATCGACTAAAAATGAATGCGATACTCAGGTACCCAGCTCTCGAAATTGCAGGGGTTTTGAAGGGCTGCCAAGGGATGTTGCACGTGACAGCGCCTAAAATGAGAAAATCTAAAATGAAGACGAATTGATTGACAAGTCTTCAACAACAAGCTCAATGGTTCTTCGGACTCGCATGCAACTGCGAGGTGAAATTCCTATCCAGCTATGAAAATTAGCACCGAGTCGTAGAAATAGTTTCAAGTGAGATGTAATTTTCCGAGATGTGGCCTGCAGACAACGTTCGCCATCTTTGCTTGGAGACTGGAGTGGACTGAAGCTTGAAGGTTTGGATTGGCGATATAATACCGGGAAATGTGTATTCACAAATTCTCAGGCACATCTAGGTATTCGTTCACTCTGAACTCGGACCTACCTTTTGCAATAAAATTCCTTCTTCCCACGAAGTCTTCAAGTCTCTATTCCCACCTGTCATTGTTTCTAGCATCAAGTAACAACTGGAACGGCCAGGATAAGCAAGCAGCAGTAGCAAAACTAGGCATTACACGGACGGAATCAAGAAAAATGTCTTCACCAAAGCGATTCCCAATCTGGAATTGGTGGCTAGAGTCGACTCGCAAGCCTCCTCATCGTTACATTCTTGCCTATCAAACTGACTAGATTGAGTTGGCCATATTATGGGCAGGATCCCGAAGCATACAAAGCTCATATGAAGAATTACTGGCATTTCATGGTCGAGGGCTACAAATCCCCATTCGGTTATATGCCAGAGAGTCTGGTTGCACAAATGCCGTGGTTGGAAGACTGTTGGAGATTGGATGATGAGCGCCGTACTGTCATTGATAGGAGAGAACAGCTTTGAACAGCGGACTGAGAACGTGGCGAAAACTCTGCGGAAAGGAATCAACTCCGGCAAAGTTACAGGACTCAATGGACGGAGGGGTGAAGCTTTCCCATTTCTTACTGTTGCGCGAGCACGTTCTAGACAATGGATGGCTCTGGTGCGGATATCTTTGACTTCCCTGGAGGAGGAGTTGATATGATCGAATACTTCACCACCAAAGAAGGACCAAGATATTGGGTCCCAAGACGTGCATTGATGAAGTTTAATTATCCTGGTATGCTCGATAACACGGTTGGCGGTAGTCTTAGAAGTGGGGAAGATCCAGTGGATTGCATCATTCGCGAAGCAGAAGAAGAGGCGTTTCTGCCACGAGAGTTTACAAGACAACATATCAATTCATGCGGAGTTCTTTCATTTCAGGTGTATGATGGCAACCCAGGATTCCAAGCCGAAATCATGTGCCTTTATGAGATTGAGCTCCCAGTGGACATGATACTAAAACCGTACGACGATGAGGTTGGCAATTTCTCGGTCACGACACTCGAGGAAGTAAAGGAATCTCTAGCTAAGGGCGAGTTCAAAATGAATTGCGCTATGACATGGATAGCGTACATGATTCGCCATGGATACATCACCGCGGAAAATGAGAAAAATCTGGTGGAGATCGAGGCAAGGCTACATCGAAAGTTTGAGTTTTTTGAAGTTCAATGATTTCTACTTCTTACAATTTATTCTTGAAAGCATTTCAAACCCTTTTATTCAGATATCGTTACACGGTCTTGGTTTTAAAATACCCATCCAAAGTATTTTTCTGTGCCTCAACTTTCTTCTTCCCCTTGCCCTCTCCCTCCACTTTATCACCCTTCTCGCCAACTCCCATCAAAGAACACAATTCCTCAAACTCCTTGACCCCCACAATCCCACCCGAAGCCTCCTTATGACCCCTTGCAAAATTGTCGCCTAATCTCTCTATCAGAGTCCCTCCTTCAAACAAGTCCTCATTACCTTCTCCATCTTCAGGCTCGGCTGAAGCTCCATTGCCAGATCCAAGTCTTGCAATTTCTTTGAGGGTTTCGATGATATTCACAGGTGGATCTCGATCACGGGCACACCTCGCGATTCGACATGAGAAATTTACTTTCCCGGGGAGATATCCATGGTTAGCCACTAGAACTATTTCTAGGGCTTTGGATTTTAAATGCGAGGCCTTGTTTTCATTAGCTGACAACGAACGCCATATTCCCCGCCCAGGGCAGAGAGGAGGACATGGAGGAGAAATATACCCAACGAGTAGCAATAACAGGGTGCACTTGAGCTGTACTATTAATGTTCAAAACAGCAATCTTCCCGTCCCGACTGAACTTCGGAGCGACATGAGTCTTCCTCTCTACCTCCTCATTTATTTCCAACCGTGCTTCTTGTAGCCTTCTATTAGTCAAGATTTCCTTGGGCTCTTTGGCGTTAAGAAGAGCGGTCCAAGATGTTATTACGTCGTAGGTTCCAGTTCTTCTTGCTAAAATCCACATGAATCAGAAAAAAGAATTTGAGGTGGTGGGCTTGAGGGACGAACGAGCGTTGATGTATGAGACACAGTCATTCAACACTTTCTTCGTGTATTTCTTGAAGGTTTCACTCATATCTGGGAAGGGAGGGAGCCATTTGAGAGTGTTTCCTAGATCTCCATGGGTGCCAATTGCGCAGAGGTATGCACATGAGGAGTTGAGATCTGGGTGGAGTGGTTTGCAAATTTCGTAAGTTGTTAGGGCTGTAGTTGCTACAGGCGGGCAATGGCATGCTGAGACTACCTGTAATCTTCATCAGCCTCCTGCCCTCCGTGGCGTTACTCTCATACATACCGTAGCATCCTCAGGAAACTCATCACTAAGATGATGATCAATTACAAGTGCTCTCGTTTCGGGATCATCAATAACCGGTGGACCACCACGACTTCCTTGATCCAAAACAATCACGAAACCGGGTTTCTTTTCTAGCATGGCTCTTCTTTCGACTTCCTCGTGGATATTTGAACCTTTTTGTACGAGATGGACGTCTAAGAGACTTTCGTCAAGGCCGAGTTTCGTGAGTGTTCTGTGGATTATGACTCCGGAACTGAGACCATCTGCATCTTTATCTGGGACTATCAAAGTTCTCTGGTTTGCTTTCGCGCTATTTGGTATGATTATTTTGAGATCAAGAGACTTTATTGGTGGGAATAGACGTACCAATCTTGTAAAAACTGCCTTGCCGCGATTATTGCTTTTTCTGGAGCTGGCCATATGGGATCGCCATTTTCATCGCATTTCGGTTGGGAACTGCAATAATCCTCTACCTTTGCAACTTTTCTGGGAGAAGGGTCGGGGGAAGTGGCTTTCCGCTTCATTCCGTGCTGTTGGTTTTGACGGGGTTTTATTTGGAGGGTGTATCTTTTTTGAAAGGCTTTGGGAAGAACCGGAATCGTGCGGTTCTGGAACATCACAGTTTTTGATATTGAAGGAAAATCGAGGTGTGTTTTTATTGTTTGTGAGAACACCTCTGTAGGCGTTGAGCTGTGGCTGAAGAAGAGAATCATGACGTCGTGGATAACCGAGCAAATGCAATAAGCACCTCTTTTGAAATTTGAGTGGGAGATATCCCTTCCGGACTTTAGTAGACAAGACTGCAAGTTTTTATGAACCATTCCAAGATGATCTTCCATTGGAAACATCAACAAGAACTTCGGTCATGTGATAAATGGTTTGAGATGGGTCACGTGAGACAAACTTGGGTTCCAGCTGGTGTCCAGGTTTGGATGAAGAGTATTCATAAAGCTTCCCGCACTCTCATAAGTTCTCTCTTATGTTCGTAAGAATTTGCCGCGAAGATACTCAATAACCCTCTCCCACCAAAGGCGGCCACTTCCGGGTCACCTCCTCGTACAAAGGTCTAGCAACAAGCTGGTACACATCATCAATCTCATCCGTTCCTCTCCGATGTGGGAAATGCAGGCAACTATTGATCGGATCCGAGAATAAGGGATCGTGAGCACGAATCTCTTCCCAAGTCCAGGTATTCGCAATCGCGAGGTTGAATTCGTGGTTGTGTGCTCCTGGGGAGGTGGGTCGAAGACGGACTTTGTGTTGCCATTTTTCGATGGGGACTCCGAAGCAAAGTTCGATTAAAAGGATTCCGAGACATTCGAGAGATTTTTTGGGGCGGAAATTTGGGGGTGGTGAGGGGGAATTCGGGATTTTAGTGGTTGTAGAGATGAAGGATTGAGATATGTAAGGTTGCGAAAAATCTATTTTGTCGTCATGCTAGGAGGATGAGAGTTAGTTTATCTTGACATTCGTAACAACTTCAACTTTTTGGATGGTGCGTTGCGAAATTTCAAATAAGGCCAGATTACGTTCCCCAAGTGCAATGCTTACTTTTGTGAAGAAGATGTCTCTTTTGCTCCAGGTGTCACTCATCCAATGAGTTTTCTGTAACTGGAGAAGCGCCGAAGCAATTATGGTAGCAACCATTGCCCGCTTCTCGGGCGAGAATTCATCAGAACTTGCCTCGAGAACATCCCTGAGTGTGGTCGTCGTTTGATTTTCTGGATTAGAAAGTGGAGTGCTAATAAGATCGTAGATGTATAAGTCCTGTTTGAGATAGCCGAGGGAATCGACGGAATTGCCTTGTTTCAGAGTGCCACAGAGGTCTGATATCAGAGCGGGTTTTGGGAGTGGTCGGGAATCTTGGATTTCCGGGATCTTCTTGCTGAGGCTGTTGATAGATGATACTGAGTCCTCGAATACGATCGTGGCATTTTTGAGGGTTTGTTCCTCATCGACCCTTTCTGATTGCATGGACTTTATGACTTCAAAATGCCTGATTTCTTTCACTTTATCTGTCTTTTTGCGACGAAGCCTTTTGCTGAAATTTGGGTTAGCATATAATGAAGATAACAATAGATTTAGAATACCTGAAGGATAAACTGATATCTGAAATTTGAAGCCTAAAACTGCTCCTTTGTTGCTTTTTAGGTATTAAAGGAGGTCGTTGTGGAATAGTACTGTAACTTTTTGTAGTCGATGAAGATGGCGTAGGGGACGTCGATGGAAGGGGCGATGATTGGGCATTCTGCAGAGAAATTGGAGGCGAAACCGGTGGGTCTATCACTAACTCTGCGATATTTTCTTCTTGTTTTGAAACTTGTACACGCAGCCTTCGTTCCATTATTTTTGGAGTTTTCTATTCGTCACCAAAGAGTCAGCTTATTTTCAGTGAGAGAAAGCCGGAGACCAGAGGTTCGTTGCCTGGATTTAATCGAAGTGTAGCAGGAGCAAGGCCCAAAGCCATTCAACCAGCAAGGCAAGTTAAACTTATTGCCCAAGCAGTAGCATGAAAATACCCACCTCGGTATCTGAGTTGGACGGCACAACAAACAACATGTTGAACTCGTCCTCGCCACGATCAATCTTCCTCTCAAGTCGAAGCATTACCTTGTGAGAAGCCGCACAGCAGCAATTCCAACTACTTCGCAACACCCCATGCAAGCCGTTTGCATTATCTCTATTCGTTTTAAAGAACGGAGCAAAAGTTGACGTTCTTTGAAAACCACGACTGCGTTGTTTGTCGCTCAGTTCGATCATTTGCTTTAAATCTCCAATTGCCTGCTTGACAGTTTCACGCCCTTGATAAGCTTTTTCCGCGAAGAGAGTCTGAATTATCCGTTTCCATTGGTAGCGCCACCAATCTGGGGTTTTATCACTGGATTCTAACTATATAAAGATGAGCCTCGTTTTCAAATCTGAGCAAGAAACGGGAAAGACATGACTTGTCTCAGAGCACTTACTGCTTGAATATCCAAAAGTTCTCCCAATTCAATCAAAATTTCATATATCGTCCCGATCGTATATATACACCAACCATATCGTGAATCTAGCCTTGTTTTCAATCGTTGTTTCAACACCGGACTTTTCCATCCTGTAAAGGAAGCATCTGTGGCAATATGCATGAAGGTATCCTTCGAGGTAGCAGAATTACCGGTGAGAAACGGATCAGGACCCCCACATAACAAATCTTGTAAGATGCCTTCGAAAAATAATTGCTGGGCTTCCATGTCGCGGATAAGCGCCTCATATTTGCGACGATATTGAGCCCAATTCGAGATGTACTTGGCCCCCTTTTTATACTGCTCGAAAGCTAATACAATCACGGGGTAAGCACCCAGAGCGAGCCCAGCGACCTCCATATGGAGCGAGACTGAATAAAAATGATCTTGAAGGCAGAATGAACGCGTGCTGAGAGCTGAGCTGCAAAGCGGAGTTTGGCAGCCTCTCGCGGTAGACAATAAAAGCGGCAGTAATACATCGGGTCGTTCCAGCCTACCTAGCTCGTTGTCCAAACTTTTTAGAACAATTCATGGCAGTTAACCTAAATACCTGGGACAAATTAGAGTATTGAACCTGTGGCTTAGAACAATGAATTTCGATTGTCCCAAAGTATTTCAGAGCAATACACAACGGTCTATTTCCTGCCGCTTTTGGCGAGCCCCCTGCCATCTGCAACCTCGGGGTTTCGTAACCCAACACAAGCGCCTGACAGTTCATCGTAACTGGTATGACCACGACCAAGAAAACACGAAATATATCATTATATACGAAGGATGCTAGGACGCAAGATTAAGAGTCGTTATCATGACCACCGATGATAGTCGTGACTTCAGGTCGCCTTCTCCGCCCAGGCAAGATGACTCGATCGCCTCGCACCACCAAATTTGCCGGGCTTTATTTATGAAATGTCACAAATCCCTTCAAACTGCGGAGAATAGTGTACGGGGCGAGAAACAATCTATGCCTTTAGAGTCGCAGGTGGATCGATATTGCATTTGGTTCAAAAACATTGCCGCCCATCAAGATGCAAGGCTTCCCAGTTCCCTCGAGTATCGGATCCGTGAGGATGAAAATGCGATTAGGATTGTCAAAAAGGCGTTGATATACTTGGCCGAATCATTAGAGATGCTCTTGATGATTCTCACAGGCGAAAAGGAGAATGAAACATGGGATTCAACATCAGAGTTAGCGGAACTCAGTTTATCCATTGATGAGGGTATCACGAGCCTCTTCGAACTCTCCATGATAATCCGGAAGAAACCCGAGAAAGACGAGTACGTTAAGGCCGCCCTCGCTACTTCCTACGACCCAACTCCAGATATTGTCCATGTTGGAGACAAATATCCATTTGCCAGAAGCCGCGATGCATGGTTGATGGAAAGGCTGGGGACTGCTATTACACGGCGTCGACAGTATCTTCGATATCGGAAAGACCACCAAGAGAAGATGGAACAAATTCATGAAGTAAAAAAAGACGCAGATGGGAAGACAGTATGGTCTGGCGAAAAAGCCTCCACATACATCCATGGCGATATCCTCGGGAAAAGCACCCCAAAAACACCAATTTCCAGCAACCTGAGCTCCACTGGACTCGGAAAACGTCCTCAGACTGAGTATGCCGACTCTAGCAAGGGCAAAGACGGGGCTTTGGATCTTTTGAGAACACCTTTACTACCAAAAGATGTTAAAGGAGTACGAGTTAAATATGGAGAATATTTCGAATGTCCCTACTGTTGGCGACCTCAAAATGTCCGGGACAAGAACGAATGGAAGTAGGTCATCAACCGTTTCCATGTTGGGGCATCGCTAAGAATCAATAGGAAACACGTATTTAGTGATCTAAGACCCTATGTTTGCACCTTCGAGGGTTGTGGCTTGAACAGTAGGTGTTCTCCGAGTTTCATTTTCTCTTTTTGGGGCTGGGCCTCTCTTTTCTCCAAGACACTCTTCTTTCTACCCTTGCATTTTTCTTACTTTGAATACTAGTGTTTGATTCTCAAAACCAGTGGTTCGGTCATGAACTACGATTCCACAGGGAACTTTGGTTGTGTAAATTTTGCAAAGATCACCCTCCCAAGTCACGACCAGATCTTGAAACTCATTTCGGGAATATGCACAAAGATTCATTCCCTGGGACTGAAATGGAGCCTCTACTTGATTCTTGCGCCATCAATCGAATAGATGCAACTTGTTGTCCACTTTGTACAACATATGGAAGCCGGTTGCAGACTATCAATCAGTCAACGAAATGCGATGTCAGTCTTAAACAATTCCAGGAGCACCTCGGTCGACACATGGAACAACTAGCTTTAGCCGCCTTGCCAGCAGAAGACCCAGACGAAAGAGAAACGAATGAAGATGACACGACAAGTGATGAAATGGGTATTGATGGCAGTGTTGAGAGTGATATGGCACGTTACTGGATTCCACAAACTACTCCAGAGGGAAAATTATTCTACTACAATACAATGACGGGCGAGAGTAGTACGGAGCCGCCTCCAGATAAATCTTTCGATCATTCATCTATACCGCCAGCTTTCCACGATCGCGCCGCATCACTTGATTATAATCACGAAGAAAAGAAGACAAGGTTATCTCCGGGAATTCCTGAACATATGAAACCAGCTCTTGAGCAGCAGCAGGACTACACTTATTACAATGAGCGATTGAAAGCCGACGCACTTGGAACAGATCTACCAACCTCGAAGGTTGCGACATCCTCAAAGCCAGTTGAAAAGATACCGAGATCTGGGTTTATAAGATCGCTCTTTGGTTTATCTAATCATGTGAATAAGGAAGAGGTAGTTGTTGCGAGACCTCGCAACCGTCAGCAAAGAAGACGAAGGGACACCCTCGAAGTACCCGCACCCTACCAATCCCCAATTCGGTCATCGACCCAGACACCGGGTTTTGACAACAATAGGACTGAGTCAGTCACAACGACAAGTTCTATCACTATCAACACACCCGGGGGGATAACGCAGAAACGTGAAACCCGTGAAAGAAATAACTTTGAGCAAGATTTTACACACCAAGAATCAATTTCTCCACCACATTCATTGGTGGTGGACGATTCACAAAATCCTGGCATTGCTCGACGATTATCACGAAAGGTGGTGCCGGGCTTACCTCGTCCAAGCACATTCAAGAGACAACAGTCAGAGCTGCGGGATAGGTTGGAGCCCGTCATACCCAACCCTGAGGAACGTCGTACGGTGTCAGTGGATCGGAGACGAAAGATATCCGGGGACGTAATCGCAAGGGAGGAAGCACCACCAGTCATACCTCTCGATCCAAAATGGGACAGCCATGATGAATATGCTGGACAAAACATGCAGGCCACTCGACAAAAAGTAGTTCCAGCAGAAGCGGATGACTTCCTTCCTAATATCAGAGGCCCGAGAGAGATAATGCGGGAACGTGCAACCCGAGACAGAGATGTGAAGATCGATCAAGAGTCTATGGAGGTAGACCGTGAGCTTCGAAGGATCGTCCAACAACGTAAAAGCTTGGAGCAGTCGTCTCCTCGAAATCTTCCATCTTCTAAACTTTCGACAACCAATTTCTTTAAGGAAGGGATAGATAGGAAGGAGGTTTCTCTTCGAGAACGACTGAGAGAACTCGACGAAAGACGACTCGCGCCTGTCTCGGATGCCGATTTTATATCGCGTAAGAATCGCGAGGTTGAAGGTACGATTTTGGAGGATTCTATGAATAAAATACCCCGCAAATCTGCAGCTAGCAAGTTTTCGGGGAAGACTTGGAGTAGCCGTGATCCAAGTGCAGCAGCAATGGACCCAGAAGAACTTCATCCCAAGTCTACGCCGGTTTATGGTTATGGGGGGAATAATGGAGAGGGGCATCGGAACCAAGAACCTCGAGAAAGCTACAACAAAAGCCCGGAGATCGAAACCGAGAGGCCTTCCCGTCAAAAGCGTCCGAGACAGAACGATCGCCAAATATCGGAAGAAGAATTGAATTTTGAAGAAGAAACCTCGCCCATCCGCCAGGGACCAGAAAGAGGTCTTGAAGATTATTCTCAAGGACCCCAGCGAGTGGATCCCGGGAAGGTGACAAGCCCAGATGGGTCCCTTTCCAGATCATCGTCAGAGCTGCGGGATCTCGAAGACAGGAACTCGCCTATCAGGAATGCGACTTCCAACCCATTCGCACCACTATCACCATCGCTCCGGCGTCAGTACTCGGATGTGAGTGTCTCATCCGGTTATCGGGGTTGGTAAACATCTAGTGACCGTATCCCATAGAAGTCTGATTTGTCAGGTTCACTCGGAAAAAGTGGGAAAGTGCGACTCGGGGTAAGACTCTCCAGAGATGAAGCAAGAGCTACAAAGGATAGTGTAGGAACCTAAAAACCTTTCACAGAATTCCACGAAAGATATTCATAATAGGGAATTCTCTCTTCAAACAACATGAAAGAACTTTAGGAGAGCCGAGTCGGGCCTCTGGGATGCTAAACCTTTGATCCGGGTTCAAAGAGGTTCGAAAGGCCATTTCCAGAGGTTTTTATGAATACAACCACCCGGGCAGTAAATAAGAACCCAGAGCAAACGCACACAAGACCTCTTAAGAATGAGAAGGTTATACACCATCATACATCTTCCGACTTTGATCGTTACTGTTACCTCGCCTACTTCCTTTTAGAAAAAAAGCAGCATAAATTGCAGGATAGTTAGAGGCCGTTCCGAAAACTTTAGTGTAAAGGAATAATTTGATAATTAGCCTGAAATTTAGGTATCAGTTTCGATACTTTTAACATTAATATAAAATTTATATCATACATACTTCTATTGTATTGTTGATTGTTTCTCAGTTTTTACAAGTTGCTGGTTTTGCGAAAGTGGTCCTAGTAGCTCCACGTAGGGTCGGGGCAGATTTTGAAGCCAAGGTTGGACAAGAAAAACATGTACTATAGATCCCGATATGGATTGTGCTAAAAATTGACAACCAGAGCTATTTCTGCAGGTATCCTAGACTTTTGGTCAACAGAGTAAATGCGATCGGGAAGTTATTATGTCGTGCCGCACGTTTTGGATGAGGGGTTTCACTGCCACTTTCATGCTCCAAGAAGTGAACCGAAAGGCCACAGGCTTGGTGGGCCTCACATAGAAATAGGGCTACATAGTTCGAGTCAAATGCGCTCAGAATTCCCAGATACCTTTTCTCCGATAACGAAAAAGCCGGCGAGGAGCCGGCCAGAGTCTGAACCATTCTCTCATACGGCCAAGAATATTATCAAGTCTCTCACAATTTGCCGCATCAATTTGTGAATCCAAAAGATCTGTGGGTTTCTAGACCAACAGAACACTATACCCACCTCATCACTACTGCTTCACACCCAGTGACTTCTATCACTCCCTCGCGGGATGGCACGCCGTGTTATGGGGACATCGACTTAGAGGGTGTCGATGTTTCCTTGGAATCACCTGTTCCAGACGATTCTGCTCCCTCTCATTTCACTCCCTCAAATACATCTTGGTCCTCCGCAATTTCCCCGGACTCACCAGAATGTGTATCGCGAGCGGAAAAATCCAGCCCTTTAATTTATTGCGAGTTCCACGACTGCGGAAGAACATTTGATCACCAGCATCAATACAAGTAAGAAATACCCCGTAGCCCCCTCCTTTTCCCGTCGTCTCATCTCAATCACGACTCACTAACACAACACTCAGCCGTCATAAAAAATCCCATCTCCATCCAGAACGCTGCTCGTTATGTGGTCGTGGATTTGAAACTCCAAAGGATCTTCGAAGACATCATAACTCTATTCATGACTCTTCGAAGAGGTACTTCTGTGCGGTTTCGGGGTGCAAGTATTCAAAAAGTGGGAGCAAAAATGGATTTCCCAGAAAGGATAACTGGAGAAGACATATGAGGAATAAACATGGGAAATGTGATGAGAAGACGGGGAACTTGGAGGAAGTGTCTATCGATTGAAGTGTTTCCAAACCCACTTAACGTTCAGGTTTGAATATTTACGTTGCCGTTAAGGCCATCTGGGGCTTTTTGTATTTTATTTTGGTGGGAATCAGGCGTATGGGTTCTCTTTTCTCCCTAAGTGTCTTGATGGGGAGGTGTTTTTCTGAGTTTCTTCTAGGGTGCGCCTGGGTCTTTCTATATTATTCTCTACTTTTTCACAAGCTACATCATCTTTGAGTCACACATCCGTGCTGTCATCTTTTACATACAATGGAAGGCAGACGCTATTCAAGTTGCATGATGTTTAGTAAAATTCCCTTCGTTCGCCCCGAGATCGATCGTGCGAGGGTGTCGAGGATAATCGTTTCAAGAACGGTTGGAACGATGAAAGCACTCTGTTTCGTGGTTCTTCAGACCCTTCTCGCGGAGAGCATTGAAACTAGTAGTAAATACATAACCCGCTATTAGAACTTTCCAAGTTTCCAGTACAGTTAAACAATTTTAGAATTTGACTGATCCAAAACACCTATATCGATAGGTTGGAGTTATCACAAGTGTTTAGGATAGTTTACATGAATTGCCCTAGATATTTGGAACAACGGAGAGCTGGGTAGGCTGGTACGACCCCGAAGTATTTAATGCTACTTTTAATATCCATCGCGAGCCCTTCCACATCAATAACTGAGAGTGCCTGAGAGTATTTGAAGTAATAATATAGATAGATGCCGTTGCCTACGTGGAAAAATTGGTCTCACGTGAAGTGCTCTGCCTTGGACTCGACCCACCACCAACTTTTCAGCTCACATCATTTCCCGGGCACATCCTTGTCATCATTCGTATCCAAGTCGAAACTTAGCCTGTGGTTGGGGCGGCCTGGTTATCAGATGAAATACAATCACGTTTCTTGTGTTGTGAATTTCAAGGTTCTATGAACCTATCTCTTTCTGACAGCTGTCAAACTTCTCACAAGTCCACACACATCATGTCATTTTTCCATTGCTATCTATATCCACTACTGGGGTAATTGAGTCATTCTAATTTGGCCTTGATTTTCATGCATCTTTATCCTTCGGTATAAAATATTTTGATGTTCCCTGGCTGGATTTTAACGAGAAGCACATCTCAGCCTGCAGAATTCATCACAATTATATCAATTTCCCGCAAATCTACGAAGTAAGAACCGTCTTTCCCAACTTCCCGTGGATGAATCCATTCCCAAACTTCAGACCCATAATCACAGAGACATTACCCAATATTGACTTTTTTTCATCATGCAGCTGCCTAAAGAGGAGGAAGATCACGTGTTGGAAGATATTGGTCCGTGCAATTTTGAAGTTCTTGTTCTGCTGGCCTCACCGATCTCGATGCCACCTGCCCTTCCGGCAAGACGCAGAAAAAATGTCGCAGTTGCAGTATCACTCACACACCGTTGCACCATACAACTATATCACCACCTCCGGAAACGGCACATGCTTTGATTCAGCCAAATGAAGCCTCGATTGGCCTACTTGACCGACCATGATTGGAGGGGCGGTGCCCTCAACTGCGGAGCGCGCTGGCGCTGTAAGGTGGGATGAAGCTGCACGAGGCCAGGCGCGTTAAAGTTCAGCAAACCGATGAGCATTCTCCCGGCGGTGGTGCTACCTCGACGTGGCCTCGTTTTCCTCATGTTTTCCTGCCTTCTTCCCCCTTCTTTTGAAGTTATTATATCCTTTTGGAATGCCCAACGAAGGCGTGAGGCTCTCGGTGAAAGGCGCTCGGTCAACGAGGGGTTGGGGGCCAGTTTCCAACCATTTTTCCATTTTCGTCAAGTTCCATTCCACTTACGCAACACTAGTGCTGACACTGGGGTCCAGATCATCATCACACCGGTATCGTCGGCTGGGGAAAAAGCAGTAATGCAGTAGTCATGCAGTCAGCTTCCTTTGCATCATGGATCATGATGCATGGCCATTAGCATGCATGTTGGTGGCGGGGCAGCACTGGAAGCACACTTATTGACGCTGCGGCTGGGATTACGAAATTCGCAACCAACAACACCAACTTGGGCTCGAGATGAGCAGCATGATGAGTTTCAAAATGCTCGAGAGGCATCCTCCGATTCGACCACAAGTCGGCTCGCCATCCTCAATCCATCACCTCTCAATGTTTGCTTCTGCCTGAAGTCCACCACCCATCGCTAGCTGCGGCCCGTGGCTCATACAAAGTCCACACCATCACTGCGCCATTTGGCTAGCATTATCATGTTGTCAGGCGGATCATCGTACAAGGCCAGGAGGACTACTTTTCCATCCTCGAATCAAAATCGTCGTGGCGACTGCATTACTCTGGATACGGCGTTTGGTACTCGCCCAGTGGATTCCGCCCTCGCTCGGTCTTGTCGGTACCCATGTCCCTCACTCGGGTTGCATAATATCCAGGAGGGCGACCTGAGCGATTCCTTAAAAGAGGGCATATCCGGACATTTCACTTTTTGCTCGCCCTCCGCATTTGCTTGCTGCTGCGCAGATACTACTTTCTCACTATCTTATACCATTTTTACAAGCCGAAAACCTCCAGATGTGTGTGATAGATTTCACTTTAAATTCTGCACCCACATGTAGCCAATCACAGCTTCGGATGGGGCCCAGAGGACTCGAAAGGGGAGTGGACCCACTTTTGTGAGCATACCACGACACTTGGTTGGCCGATCCTGGTCTTCCACCCTTCGAACAGAGGCCCCCGAACAACTCTCACCGAAAGCTCAGGACTGAACACTCTACACCAAGCCGCGGCAGCGTTCAACGGCCAACCAGCATGAGGGCAACTCGCTGGACACTCTGAACGCACGCATTTAGGGCGGAACACGATGGACACGAACAACCTGGAGCACGTCGAGTACCTCACCCTCGCCCTATTCTACTGCCAATTGTGCTGCATCAGCACTCGGGAGAGAGGCCCATTGTTCAATGGGAAGTCCTGGACTCAGTCAGTCCGACTACCGGAGAAGCCTTTGGGTTGGTCTCATACCTCAAGGTACCTATGTACTTTGGTACGTAGGTACTTGCTCTGTAGCTATATCTGGTATCAGACACGTGATATAATGCTTGCATGGCTCTCCATCTATGCTTCATCTATCACAGATCTAATCAGAGATACGAGCGACAGATGTTCGTGATGACCATGGTCAAGCTTCAGGTAGTCCCTTCCTTCTGAAGGTAGGTTGTCGATGATGGCTCTTTTCTTGCGTGGGGTTTGCGCGTCCTGCGATTTTGTTGGAGTCCTGTATTCCTGTACGGTAGGTTATACGGTAAGTCGGAGCACCAGATTTTCCACTCCGCCCTTCCCTCGCCCTCACTCTTCACCTCTCGCTTCGGATCCGCGTGGAAGCTTTCCCCTCCTCGCCCGTCTTCTGAACAATTCCCTTCTTTTCTCCTTCCTTTCTTCCCTCGCTGCTCTCGACACGAACATCACTCCGCAAACAATACCATTGTTTCTTAAAACAGGACTTCGTTCGCCGCCATCCTATACTAAAGGTAGGTCTTCAAGATCATTCTACCGCATCGCAACAACTTTGTGCTGACCTTGCTGCCTAGGCCACCGCCAACAGTCATCGTCTTCCCAGAATGACTTTTCAACACCAGCCAGACCGCCGATTTGCCTCCATCGCGACAACCGACATGCCTTTGCACGATTCCAAATCTTACCAAAATCCGACCGGGTCATATGCTCATGGCAAGCCCGAGTCATATGCCACCGATACTGCCGGCGACGACTTTCAAGATAGTGGCTGTTTCACACAACAGAGCAGTGTCTCTGCTTCTCCCTTCAGGCCTTACGATGATTTCGTGCTCTATGATCCTGACCGGGAATTTTTTGATGATGAGGCTTCTCTTCGCGCGAATAATGGGTCTATTTATAACGGCACCCGTGATTCCTCGACTGCTTATATTCCCAAATACACGTCTTATGATACCTCCCGGAGCAACGAAGGCGGCTGCAACTCCACGCCAATGAGCAAAGGCAGCCGCGCAAGCTCACAAAGCTATGTCTATCAACCAACTCAACCCGACCGCCCATCTTTGTTTGGGGAATATGAGCTTGTGCCTACTCAAGGTCCTTCTCCTCTCTCCCAGTGGGTTGTTTCCCCATCCCGGCATGAAGAAATCGGTGTTCGTTGTGGAACATTACCCCGCTCCCAGGACGATGAGGAATCGATACGGCTTACCCCCGAGCCCACCTCACCACCACAATCCTCTAAACCCCGAAAGTCGAGATCAGGCAGCAGCAAGTCACAACGGCGTAAGCACTGATTTCGCAACGCATTTATTTTTTTACCGCCTTCACTTCGCATCGTGAAGCGAAGATGTCAAATTTTTATATCACGACCTTGGCACGCATTCATGGAGTTTTAATTTTTCTTTACTCGGGAATTTTCGCATATTTCCTTGAGTTGTCATCAGCCACTTGGGTTTGATTTTCACGGTCGGGTTGTTTTCCTTTTGGATTTTCCTTTACAGAACAGCGACGGTTGAAGGGTGTTACCGGACTGGATTTTTGGATGCGGCAACGCTGTGCGTAATGATGCTCATGAATGATGATGAGGATGGGGGCACTGGTGCCTAGGTTGTTTTCCTGCGATTATTCTTTTGGTATCCACGTCGCGGACGTTTGAATTTTGAGTTGAGGGTTCATGAAACACAAAAAAAGTTCTTGGGTTTGGGTTTCTTCTTTTTGTGTTTATGCTTAGTTGTCTTTCACAATTTGGGGATTTCTACATATCTAACCCTCTACTCAATTACCCTGGCACATATAGCATCTCGTATTGAGTGCTATTTTGTTAAGCTGTTAATATTAAGAACTTTACGGCTTATATCCTTGTTCCCTTATGATTGTGAATTGACTTTTTGCCTCGTCGGCTCTCTATGAAGTGCAACCTTGTCCTCGACTCCTCGAGTGCAACTTATGTTTAAGCTTAATGGTTGTAACCCGACCCCTACCCTCCCCCCCCCCCGGGGTTTTTGTGTGGGGGGGGGGGGTTTTTTGGGGGGTTTTTTGTTGGGGGGGGGAGGGCATTTATTTGGGG